>JAOEHY010013836.1:0-16690 GCA_025447955.1 Psilopsiagon aurifrons | reverse complement strand
GGGGGGGTTGGTTTTTTTTGGTTTTTTTTTTTTCATAAGCAATCATGTGAATATGAGTAAGTATTACCAAAGCTAGCATTAGTATTGAGCCACTGTAGCTGAAAATTGCTCCTCTCTCTTCTTTGGAAAAAGAAAATGCCGCTTTCTCAGAAATACCTCCTTATCCAATTTTTAAGGAAATAAAGAAAAACAGTCTTCTCTTGGTCTCTCAATGGCTGTCCCTAATGCCAGAGATTATGCTATATGGTGCATATAAAGGCAAGAAAGGGTTCGTAATCAGTATGCTTTTCTAGATCTCAAAATGACTGAAACTCTAAATCAGTCTAAGGGGAAAAAAGGCCAAACAAACAAAAAAATAACACTGCAAACTATCCAAGAAAGAAAAAAAACTTCTACTCCAAACCTTAGACAAGGTCACAAAACCTCTTCTTTGGAGGCTTTTCTAGAGAAGAAGCTGAAAACTCTTATGAGTCCCTTCAAATAACTCTTAAACAATAACAGTGTTCTGATAAAAAAGTTACAAATGTTTGTACTGGGCTCATATTAGAGTATTCCTCCATGTCCACCTACTCTATCAGTATCTTACATGAATGGACAATCCCCATAAGTGATCAAATTATCCATGATACAATTCAGTATATTTTCACCTTTTTAAAATGTGCCCAGGGACCTATCTGGGCTGTTAAGCTAGGCCTGCTTCTACATGTAAGAACAAAAGAATTAACCATACCTTGGAGGTAGAAGAGGATGTATTTGCAGGTTGAACCATCACTCCTGACCTATAAATTGGTGGGAGGGGAGGGAAGGAGGAGAGGGGGAGGAAGCTGTGATTTAGGAAACTTCCTCTGTAGAGGAATACCATACAATAAGCTGATGACAGAAAATAATGGTACAATCACACTTTGGATAATGGCTCTGATTTTGGATCTGATTGTGAAGTCAAATGGAAAAGCTAAGGGAAGGAAAAGATGTGTGTTAGCAAGAATAATTTGGTTAGGAAGCCCTCAGAAGGCTTAGGGAGGATAGATCTAAATTCTTTGTTTAAACATCTGGGTTTCCTGAATATGGAGATGATGCTCTTGTAGAACTCGTATGTTTCCTTTGTGCCCAGCTTAGTGAAGGCAGACTTGGCACTGCTGTGACTCTGGCAGTCCTCAGCAGAGGCAGTAGATCAGAGGTCACTTTGATGTGATAGAATTTAATTTTGACACCTCTGTTCTACCTGTAAAAGCCCATGTCCGGAGCCTTTGCCTGGACAAAGCACTGAGATACATAAAAACTGTGATCCACCAAGTGGCCACATTGTCAGAAGCTGGTTTCTCTGGTATGTTTTTCAAAGCAAGCAGTGAGTCTTCAAACTTACTCTACAGGGAGTAAATTCTTCACAGTGTTATATTGTTGCTGCTAATCAAAGCACTAGCTTCAAATGACAGCACTATGAGGTTTTACTGTTGACTGATCATTCCATGAGCAGGAGTGTTGGTTTAGGCCACCAAGCAGGTTTGGGGCTGCCTATTTGAGGCATTTGTAGGGTCAATACGGTTACTTCTTTAGACTTGCCAGTTGATTTTTTGTTAAATGAAGCCTACAGCAGTCCAGCAAAGGCAGTGCTAAGTGAACATATCTTTTTAGCTAAATTTTATTTTTGTTCCTCGACAAAAATGGTTGTGCTAATATGCATGAAGGTTCATGCTGTTATATTAGTGTGCTGCCTTCATGGGGATGAACTGTGTTGAGGGGTAGAACAGGTGGAAGTACAACATTAACTGTACCAATAAATACCTAGTTGAAGTAGTATTACTCTAAGCATAGAAAAGTTTTACAGCAGCCACTCTTGTGTCACTTATATTTAAATGTCCAAAGGCCAAAGGTTTTTTTTTTTTGGTGGGAGGCGGGGAGAAAAGAAAACTGTACGTTCTAGAGAAGCAGGTACAGCTACCAAGGACAGGTTCCAGTTCCCCAGCCTGCCTCAGTTGGGCCCTTGACAGTTTTGACATGATGGCTACAGGGTCAAGCTTTCAGCAGAGCTGCTGAGCAAAAGAATGGTTTAATTAGAAAGGTGCCCCAAAAGGGATTATTCAATGTTTGATGAGGGAAAATGCAACACGAGTGGGTACTGTAATGTTAAAGATAACACAGAAGCCTGCCTAAAGGGAAGAAGACTGTGTTGAATAAGGTATCAAGAAAACCATTGAAACTACAACCAGCTATGAACTTGACTTCGAGAGGACACCAAAAGGCTTGTTTCTGGAAGTTATATAAGAAAATGAAACCAGTGGAGTTTGATTTTCAGCAAGTCTGACCAGAGTAAGCATTGTATGTTGTGGTCCTCAAATGGAAGCTACAGTTGACACGGTGACTAAAACAATTTCACTTTGTCTCCTTATTATTGGGTCAGAGCATAAATATAGTACATTGCCACATCCCTGACACTAATTTATTTAACCAATGTAGTGCATTTGTATTGAGAATGGTCATGCATCTGGTTCTGGCATAGCCTGGAATGCAGAGGCTATTTCGGAATATATGTGGTGGGAAGTAGTTATTCCTGCCCTGACTTCATCTTAAATTTGCAATTAATGGGATTATCTGTGCAAGTAACACCTCAACAATGGCATGAAAAGTTGGCTTTTAAAGATCACTGCAATTTATAATTTAGAATTTTTGTTGTAAAATAACAGCTTTCCTTAAGGTACAAATTTTAGTTGTATAACAAAACAGTTTTGATTTTGCTCTAAGTAGAATGCAACCACAACTATGCATTGTGCTTCCACCCTCGATTTCAGGGGATCCCAATCCCTCTTCCCTGTTTCCTTTTATCTTCCCACTTGAGAGATTGCTTCCCCCCAGCAGCATTGGTTCAAGTGTTAGCATGACTATCCCACAGAATGGCTCTGTGAAGTAAAGCATTTTAATCTGCACAGTGTTACCCTATAAGTTCAGGGCTCCTATCTAGTGTATGGCTCACTGAATGGGTGTGACTGGTAGGACAATAACTTTCTGAGGGGAGGAGGTGTGAACCGCTTAAATTGAATGTGCTGATAGCCTTGTAGCAATGTGAAACCTAATGAACAGCAGATAGCAGCCTTCAGGCAATAACACCAATAGGATGGTGGAGGAGGTCAGTGGTGTTAATACTTAATGAATGCACATACTAAATATTTTCATTAGTAAATCACCTTAATACTGTAGTAGGAGTTTCCCCATCTTCAGGTAAAATAATAGAAGTGTTTGGTTTTCTGGTAATTTCAGGCAGACTTACTCCAAATACAGTTCTCTAAAGTCATTTGATACTTGGGTGCAGAATCTGCATAGAGCCTCATGCTTGTCTCCACCTACAGAATAGTGCAGGTGCTGTAAATAGTCCTGGGACCAGTGTTATGCATCTGTAGGAGGGTTTGGTTGCAATATGAGAAATCATTAGCCCTTCTTATCAGTTGTTAAGGAGCTGGATCTGTTCCAACCTCTGCATCTACTCTGTGTATCACATGCCTAACTGCTGAAAGCCATACAAATAGGAAGGGTATTTTCAGGGTCCACATGCCAGCAACAGCTCCAGTAAAAAAGAACTGTAGCTTACTAGTCCTATAAGGAGCACTGTATGTGGTAAAGGCAGCAGATTAAATGTCACCTTGTCAGTCATGTGATTTATAACTTTATCACATCTTGTTCTGGTTTATGATACAGCCTCCACAAAAAAGGTTTCAGGTGAAGTTTTAAGGCAGGCTATCTGCAGTTTTTCTATGAAGGCAGCCAGGCTGCAGTCGGAATGCAAAATACAAAGTTACTTAAGTCTGGTTAATTATAACAGGTTAACTCCCTGGCAGAGTCAGATTAAAATAAATGCTTTGGTAGCAAGTCTTTCTTGCCTAAAGTAATTCCTTCCCTCTGCACTTGGTTTTATTGCTGAGCATCTCTGAGTTGCTGCTGCGCTGCTATGTTGCCCCCAGACTCCTCTGGCTCTGGGAAGATCTCTTGTCCAGCAGTTTGGCAGTACAGGCACCTCCTGCTCCTCTTGGACACCTCCCAGGGTGTATCCCCCTTTTCTTTCCGGCTTGCTTGCCTCACACTGTCTCCACAAGCTCCTGGCAGTTTGATGTACCCTCTGCTTTCTGAGTGATCCCTCTTCCTTAAAGTTTTTGTCTGTCAAGAGCACCTATGACGAAGAAAGAAACCCACCTTTTTCCGTGCTGCTGAGTCACAGCCCTTTGACAAAACATTTTGCTATACTACGTACCTTAATGTTAGTATAGTAAACTATGAGCAAACAGATGAAATCACTGTTCTTTACAGAGATCCAAGCTGTGCTGAGCATCATCTACTCCTCAAAAAATTTAGTGTCAGATTCCAGAGCTTAAATTGCTAAAGCAAGTGGCACGGTGCAGCTGAGTGAAAAGGGGCAGGAGGCTGCAGGCTGATGGATATAGAGCAAAAGGAGGAGCAGAGCAGAGTGTGAAAGAGATGATGCTGAGAGTGGAGTAGGTCACAAGGGGAGTTAGTAATGCCACATAACCTTTTCTCAGTAGAGCAGCAGTGCTCCAGATGTAGAATAGTCAGCACAGGATAGCAGAGACCTCTCATTAGAAAGGGCAGTGCTTCAGGTCTGGACTGGGCTTTAACAAATGATTCCTGTTTCAGGTGAGTGCCGCTGACAGGGCTATTCTGTCAAGGTACAGAGCCTAATGGGCCCATGCTGCTGTCTGGTTTATGCCTCTACCAAGAGAGCCCCACAGTATTCACGAGCTCAGCTTCCCCCTGACTTCATGAGGAGCAGTATCTGCCTTTGTGAGCATCCATCCTTCCACAAGCAGAAGGGCTGAGAGTAAAAGATAGAAATTGTATCACATAATCCCCAAAAACTTGGCAGAGGCCTGGAGAAATAAATTGCAAGTAAAATAAAGCGCATAAACAAAATAATTACAGATATCTAGAAACAGAATTGAAGAGAGAAAGTCATCAGTATGGATAAGAAAAAGTCTGGGAAACTACAATAGACAAGAAGGGCAATTAAACAGATAAACAGCAGCTGCAGGAAACTGCACAACTTCTCTGAAACGTTTTCCTGTTGTTCATGGTGGGAAGAGGGTAAAATTCTCAGAACTCCCTTCCGGTAACCAAGGCATAGCTGTGCACAGAGCAAGCTCTCTGAGGAAGAGATGTTGGAGCAAGTAGAGACCTATTAGCAGTCACTCCTCTGGGCTTGATGTTGTTCTGAGAGATGAGAATGAAGTGGAAAGAAAGGAAGTAGCTGAACTGACAGAAGTGTTGCTTATCAGGACAAAGCATGTGACTGAGACCTCGTGGGTGGGTGTATTTTGGCTCCTGTCTTTCTGAAGGGAATTTACAGAGTGCAGGTATCATTCCAGTCCAAAGGGAAATTTTTAGATGAAAGTCATTAAAAGTGTTTTATAGGCTGTACAGAGCAGCTAAACAGAAAAGAATTATGAAATGCTGCTGCTGCTAAAAACAGTTCCTACAAATAATGACACGTAGGCTGCCAAGTTATCTTGAGTAGTCTAGAAAGCAAGGAAAATACTAGGGAATTTACTGACATTAGTGTCTGTTCTCCTCCTGATAGTCAGCTAAATCTTAGAAAAAGCCCAACTAACCACTGTTTCCCCCTGTGCTCCTTATGATAGCACAGCTGACTAAGGAGATATTTGAAGGAAAGGAAAATCTGTGATTCATGCTGTGGAGCAGGCAATTAATAAATGCTTTTTAATTACCTTTGCTGAGACAATTACAAATGTTAGCATTCTTGAAACCATCACCCTTTAAAAAACAAATGCCAGGTACTCAATGTATGCGGCCTCACGATGTGCTCACACAAGCTGGGGGTGGCCCCAGGAGGGGTATCCTTGCGGTGTCCTAGGCTAGCAGCTTCCAGCTTTGCCCAGCCTTCTCACATGGAGAGCCAGCAACCTGGACAACCACATGCAATTCTCCTTCCTTACCCAAGGGGTAA
Source organism: Psilopsiagon aurifrons (assembly GCA_025447955.1). Lineage (NCBI taxonomy): Eukaryota > Metazoa > Chordata > Aves > Psittaciformes > Psittacidae > Psilopsiagon > Psilopsiagon aurifrons. Next base: position 10,725 of record JAOEHY010013836.1, on the reverse strand, counting down.
GGGATTTGGAGCCAACCTGCTGAGTTTCTGTCCTTTGGAGCTTCCTGTCAGCTGTAAAAAAGGAGCCTGACAGAGTGCCAGAGGCTTCAGATTGATCCTGTGCTAACACAAACCCATAGTGATATCATGAAATCAAAGAAGTTACAATGATTTAAGTGTGGTGAGAATAAAGTCCTAAAATGGACCTTAATGAGTTTAGATTGGCTTTTTCCTAAGCATTCCTCAGTGACTTTTTATTAGCAGGTTGCTCTGGCAAGCTAATAATCATAGAAACTGTACAGAGCCTTGAAATGGAATTGATTAGCTAAGCTTAACAGCAATATACTTGTCTGTTTCTTAAGACAGATTTTGTGGGTGAGTTAATATAAGGCTCATGGATGCACTTCATCGAAACAATACATGCTTGCTTTTGCCTCATTCCTACCATACACATACCTGCACTGTTCTGTGGTATAGCTATTTCTGCGAAGGAGGCATGCCCTTCCTCATTTGGCAGACGTTGGTTACGCCAATTCCCACCCCCTCAGTTTTGTACAAAGAAAAATTAACATGGTTCCATTGGCAGAGCAATATGTGTTTATCCAGGCATTCATTAACTGGGAAGTCTACATGCTCATATTTGCCAGTTTTCGTGATACATGCTTCACTCTGTAACCAAATTTCTCCTACCTAGAAACTCCTTTGATATCAGGGGGCCAAATGGTGGCCGATTACCGACAGAAAACTGACAGTACGCAGAGCACTTCACAGTGAGCTGTGCCTCAGTACAGAGCTGGTACCTTTCACAGTCAGAGGTGCTATCTGTTTCCTCCAGTTGTTACCAGACAAGGAACGAAACTTCTAAACTTCTGACCTAAAACTTGCTCTTCCCACGCGCATACTCCTTGGTCTGTAATCTGTAGATTGTCTGTTAATCTCCCATGTTCCCACTAGCTCCAGATCATAACACTGCACTTTGATGTACTTGCAGGATTGCAACCAAAATTAAGTTTAATGGCCACAGTAGCTCCTGTAAGTTAGGAACCACCTCAGTAGCAACATTAAAATACCATTGTAAGATTGTGATAAACCGGGAAGAGGAATTTGGTGGTTCATCCATTTCTCTTCGTGTTTCAAGGCTGATATTCACATGGGTAAGTAAAATAAAAAAGAAAGAAAGTGGCTGTAGTTGTCTCCAGGTACCTCAAAAGGTGATGCTTAATGACATTTCTACCCTGTGGACCACTAAGGACTATTTCTAAGAGACATAATAATGCGACAAAAAACCCCAAACCCATTGCCCATAAGCTCACATTTCATATTCAGGTTTCCAGATATTTGCTGTGTCCACAATAAGGTTGAAATATTTTAATAGAGGTGAATGAATGACAGTAATTAGCCACCATGAACTATTGCCATGAAAAAATGGAGAAACGTCAGTGAGAGAAGGGCCTTTCCATTATTTTAATGCTGCCATGTTGCAATGTTTCTGTCCTGCAGAGAGGTTGTTACTTTCAACCACTTCCTGGAAGAAGCAGCAGAAAAAGAAGTGCGGGGAAAGGCCAGGCTCCAGCACTTCATCGAGAATCTGTTGCAGCGTGTGGATCTGGCAGAAAGGCAGCTAGAATATTACCAAAATCAGCAGATGGTGTGCAACCACACCGATGTCAGCGAGCACGTGGTAAGCCAGCAAAGCCCTTCCCTTCATTGTCACCCTCTACCAGAAGGAAAGTACTTGAGTTTGAATACAGATGGAATCAGTGGCTTAGGTTAATTGCCACTCAAAACAGATCTGGATTTGTGAAATGTTTCTTTAGATGTGTCTTACTGATGTTTTATACTGCCACTTTACATGAGTGAAAGGAGCAGGGACTGCAAGAGCAACAGTAGCCAGAGATGTCAAAGGCAGAGCAGAGAATCACGAAATATTTGCCAGATTTTTTTTCCCTCCCAGCTTTGGCTCTTGCTGCTGTCGCCTTTGCAATGAACACTTTCCTTCATGTCACTGAGTGACTTGGAAGTTTTTTGGAGATGTCTAAAGGTTCTCAGGAAAGATGTGGATCCCTACAGAGGACATGTCTGCCTGCTTGCAAATCGTCTTGCTTTCTGTAATTAACTATCATGGGGCATTTAGAAATGGAGAATGGATTCTTACAAGCCTGTACCCCACTGATTAGTAACCAAAAATGTCTGAACATTGGTTTTTAAACTACATTATTTCTTTAAATTCCCTCATTATTAATACTTAAGCTCAGTATTTTCGCTACAGTGCATTACATTTATATGGCAAGTTTTAGCCACATGACTTCCGAAGAACATTTCAGTTAAACGAATACCCCATGCTGCCTATGCTAAATAATTGCTCATCCTAGGATCTGAGAGGAAAGGCATTTGATCATGCACAGCACTGAATAGGTATTCAGTGGTGGAAAGAAAAGTTCCAAAAGAGCTTTAGATAAAGACCTGAATAAATGTAGGTGTGCTAAAATCTAGCACAGGACAGCTCAAACAGCGTCTGTGAGAACACTGAGGGGAACTGTAAGGATGAGCCTCAGTATTAAATCATCTCCTCTGCTCTTGATATGTTTACTGGGTTCCCTGTCTCAGCAGTGCACTTTGGAGAAGACACTAATTTTTGAGGCAACTGCCCTGCTTTCTGAGTGGCTTCAGTGTTCCTCTAAGGTCATGCATGCAAATATTGACCAGCCTGACCTTCAGGAGGTAATTACAGAAAAGCACACTATGAGGTGGCTCCAGACTCTATCCAAGACAGATGACAAGCAAAGTTAGGCTGGGCAAAAATCCATCTGCGAAATGTGGACAATAGCAGAGACAGGGAACATTTACAAGAACAAAATCATTTTCAGATGCCAGATCTGACTTGCTTGGCTCAGTGACTTCATTAAATGATATTCAAAGGCTCAGTCTAGTTGCACTGATGGGAGATCAGTACAAAGAACTGATTTAGTACCCAGACCTATTAGAGTTGAGCTGGCATTAAACACCTCCTTTCATGACCCCCACTAAAAGAGGGACTGGACAAAGTGTTTCAATACTATGAACCAAACTGTTGAGAAAAATGAAGTCATGCAAAGTTTTGCTGGCACTGAGGCTATGCTGTCCTTAGTTGGTCTCAGGATTAGGAGTGGAAAGGGGGAGAAACACTTGTGTTCTTGCCCTCCACCCTTCAGTGCTGCTGTAAGCAGAGCCAAGGGTTCATAGCTGGAGTTTCCTGGCTGCTTGTGTAAGGGAAATATATCACTGCAAAATTAAACATTCTGAGAGAAAGTTAATTTAATACAGCTTATTCAGGCAGTGTCCCTTATTAATTCTCTTGAACACAATAATTACTTCTCATTGTATCCATACTGTTTAATCTCATGTGAAAGATCACTGTTCAGCCCACATTTCTTTGGCAATTTACTTTGATTCTAGTTATGATAAAAATAATGGGGGAAAAAATCCAACCACTAACAACTCATATGTTACAAATTTTTAAAACAGATTTAATAAGATGGAGGAGTAATAATCTGTACAAGTTTGTGGGTTTTTTTTTGGTTTCTTTCATGAATATTCTTCTAATTTTAACAGCAGGTGAGAATGGAAATATGATTTAGAAGACTGCACGTATTTTATCCCTGCGCTTTAATTACTTGTTAATGTAATATTAATAACCTGTTTCTGTTTTCTTTGCAGCTTACAGACATTTTGTTAAATAAGAAACCCAGATGCCTGTATGTATAGCTTTTTATTTTTCTCTTACTTAAATACACTAATTTGACATACTTACATTCCTGCTCTTGCATTTCACGTTATCCAAAAGCCTGAGTCAGATTGGGCTTGGATCAGGTTCTATACCTGAATACGATCTATATTATGTCATGTAATAGAATAAAATCAGACTTCTGCTAAATCAAAGCTAAAATCAGATATTATGTGAAAAAAAAAAAGAAAACAAATTTTCCATTAAATGAATGACTCTGTCCAGCTGACTGTAATAGCCTCTTGCAAAGCTACAGTAGTTGAACCTTTTCAGCAAACACAAGCCAAGTTTCAGATGAAAATATCATTTTGTATGTAGGAGAGAAACAGTTGTCATTTTCTAGCTGACAGTAATACTGTTGTCTTAAAAATCACATGTAAGCAAACAAGCGCCCCAACAAAGTATGAGCACTAACAACATCTCAGGTTACTCAGATAGCTGTCCTGGGAGCAGCAGAACTTATTAGGGCTGGTTTCCCATGTCTTTGTGATTTGATCACGAGTCCCAGTGACTGGTTTGGAGCATAATTCGTGCTGATGGCAACTTTCTTGGTGGGGACATGAGTTTGGGTCTTTCTCCCATTTCCATGAAACTTAACTTGCTACATCAGCACAGGTCTGGGACCATCTGTTCCTCTGCCAGATTTCTTTGTGTCTGACCAATGGGTTGTAGAATTCCTAGAAGACTGAGACACACATGGACAGATGGATGAGCTGGAAAATAAACTGAAAATACAATGTATAGCCTACTGGGAGGGGGCCTTTTGCTCTTTGGTTGGGTTATTTTTTTTGCCATATAGATTAGTCCTAGCAGGCAACTGGCCAAGTACCTTTTTGCTGATAAGCAGTGTGTTTGCATTAACAGCATGGGCCTTTAGTTTTTCTACTTTTTACTGCTTTTATAGCTTTTTTTTTTTTTTTTTTTTTAACCTACTGATTTGAGATTCTGAAAAACCTGACTGGCCAAAGTAGACTTTGAATTGACTGTGTATACACTTTTCAGGCTTCTAGATGTCTTAATATGATCAGAATCAAGGAAAATAGAATTCAGATATAACTAGTGACCTGGTAAGATACTGACAAGTCTTTGGTCTGTTTCATAAAACCCAGTCATTGCTGGCAAATAGTTCAAAGGCATAAATGAAATTGTTTACAGGTTTCTGTTTAACTAATGATGCACTTTTCCTTTAAAAAGACACTTTCAAAACTAGAATTCAGTAGTAGTCATCAGAGTAGTCATTGGAGTTATCAGATTAAAAATATCCCTACTTGTCCTGTGAAGTAAGGAGGGTAGAGGAGAGGATGCTCAGAGGGGTAAGGAAGTTTTATTTTGCTCTCCCTGTTCTGTGGATGAATCCAGCATTCGCATTTACCACATCAGATGAGGTTTTAATGATATTTACCGGTTAAAAAAACTGGGAAGTGTTTTTAACCATCCAGAAAATTCAGTGTAATCTCAGGGGGGTTGAGGCCACTGATGGCTTATGTTATTTGGGATCAGTGGCTGGACTTGCAGTCTTTCTTGCGCCAGTGCCTCCACTCTGCTTCCCAGTTCCTTTTTTCCAGCCTCTCCTGGCTGTTTTCAGGAAATGCCCTGCTGGGGGCATGGCAGTCCTTTGCTGATGTTCAGTAGCTGTTTCTCAAAGGCGCTGAGACTTGAGGCACGTCTGTGCCTAAATCAACTTTAAATGCCAGCTCCCATTGTGAAGAAGAAATGAGTCTTTTAGAATCATGAGGCTTTCCTTGAAAAATACTTAATGTTTGTGAAATGCAGCAAGAACAGGATTGTTCTTAAGTGCCTGGGACAATGGGGTGCATTTAGTCACATCATTTCAGTCTTTTTCCATAATGTGACAGATTAGGAGTATGTTTGAGTAGAAGTTCAGACTCACAGTCACTTGTATGGAGGAGCTGCTGATTTCAAGAAAAAAACATTTCTTGTATCTGGAGCTGGCAGCATTGCATTTCTTATGCATTACTTGCATCTTCATCTACCTTAGGTACTTTCTTACCCTGACTGCGAATTAGAGACAGACATCCATTTTCCTTACCATAAACTTGTTCCATTTAAATACAGTTTAGCTCTTTTAGACAATCCCCTCTGATCATACTAACCTTGACCTGGTTTTAATAGCATTACTCAGTGCAGCGGAGGAGTGACTAACATCATCTGCAGTCACCTGCAGTAATGCCTGCATGTGCTTTGGGATGTAACTTTTTCACTGTAACAACATCTGAGAAAAACAGAGCAGTACATCTTTTAACAACTAACACTAACAACACTACTAGCAACTGTAACAAACAGTGCCCAAGAAGTGATGATAAACCATAATGGCCAACCCTTGTGCATTTACTCAAGTCATTTCTAACCCCCAGCAAGTGGTCAAAGCGCAGGCCTGCACTAAGCCAGCATGGCACCTTGCCTGCAAACTCCAGCTTGGACCTATGTGACATTTCTGCACACACCCTCCCCCAGCCTTCCCCATAGTGAAGTCTGGTTGTCAAAGCTGCCAGGCAGGTAAAACTGTTCCATGGGTAAGGCTCCTGTGCTGTTAACTGGCACTTACTGCCTCCCACCAACAGACATTTTCATGACACCCCTCTGGTCTTTTTAAAGAGCAGGAGTGTACTTGCACTGTACACACTTGAACAGAAGTGCTTTTTCCAAAACTGGCTCTGTCAAGTGATCAATATTGTTTAACTTCCAGGTGAAGTAATATAACAGATACATGGTTTCCAGAAATAATGAGCTATGGAAAATAGCCCTACAGGAACCCTTAAGAGATCAACTTGTACATCAGCACATCTGTTCTTCGCTTCAGTCACAGTAGCTGGGAAGACAGGAGCTGGTGCCTCACATTTGTCATGCTGCTGTAACTCTACATGTATCGGCAGTAAAACATTTCAAGATTATGTTAAAAGAGACTGTAATGATCTTACTTAGCTGAACTGGGGAACTGCATCTTTAACATAGTATTTCAGAGTAAGAGAGCATGGTTCAGCCTTTGCAGCACCAGGTGCTGTGCTCTCTCTACCTGAGTTCACCAATTTCAGGAAATCCTGCTGGGCTTGAACCATCACAGGAACAAAGAATTCAGCTTACTTTGGCCTTTATGCTTTCATACCCCTCTTCCCACTATTTTCTGTATTGTATTACACTCTCATCTTCTGTTTTAAATCAAATCCTGAAAGCAAAGCTAAAGTTTCCCTAGATGGGGGACTAGCACACAGGTAGAGTGTGGCATTTCCTGAGCTATTCACCATTAGTAGCAGCAGTTCCTTCGGGGCTGGTCAGAGTCCAGGGAAGTTCTGAGATCTCACCAAGAAGTTCCTAGAGTACCTGCACTTTGTACTATTATTGGTGCTGTGTGGTCTTCCAAAGACCATGGAATGTTCATTCTTTGCAGAAGGTTGCTATGAACATGGGCATCTTTAAAATCCCCGTAGATCACCAAATTATGAGACCATAGACCTCAGTAATGACTCAGCACTCCAAGATCAGCAGAATTCTATCTGAATGAAAGTGTAGATGACAATACATAAAGAATCTACCAGCAACACATGTAGGAGATCTTGCAACTGTTTTTTTTTTACTTTCAGCCTGGGCCTGTAAACCAAGGCTATTTCTGTCTGAAAGAAATGTATGAGTTTGGAACATTTTGGGGACCTACGACTTTGCAAGACTGAATAATAACTATTACCAATTATTATTAATTTCAGGAGCCGAGGAAGCCAACACGCTTCATATAACATCCCTGACGCAAAGCCTCATTCCTTTCAAAAAGGAAGAATCTTGTTGAAAAAGACAAAAGATGAAAAAAACAGCCTGCAGCCAGTGAAGTGCTTCTATGAACCTATTGATTGCTCAAGAGAAATATGGAGAGCACAAAAGAAAGGTGAACAAGTCTGCTCTGCCAGGAAAGTGAGCACAAAATCAAAGATGGGTAAAAAGGCCAAACCGCTATAGGAATGGTTAGCAATATATAGTAACACAGGAGCTTGGCTTCAACTGAACAAATACTGAATGAATTAATAGTCATCCTACCTTTTCCTCTCTGGCCATGCCAAACATATCAGATATAATACATAGAAATATATATAGTATGGAAGATTTATATTATTTAGTTATGCCATTCCCTCTTTGGGCACTATATGAGAAGGGACATTTTATTCAGTTTACATGGAGGTTTTTCTATTTATTTATTCATTTATTTATTTATAGAGCTTGTTTTAAATGACTGCAGTTACCTTGCTGAGCAGTACTGTGGCTGTACATTTTAATTATTTTAGTGGCAGCATGTGGCTTGGTAATTTATTTCCATCTGTGCTGTTACTGAAGTTCAGAAGAATCCATTTAATCGGCACCTAAATATTCAGTCTTTCAGTTTAGGTAGGTATAAGATCAATGATTAACTGCTACCTGCACAGATACACTTTGATGCAGAGCATCTGCTTGAGTTGCTTGAAGGCTGTTTATAGCAGGTAGATTGCTACCTTTGATTTTCTGCCATAGGCCCAGTTGAGTGCATTTACATATTTTATTACATACATAAGACAGCTTGGTCCTGACAGCTACATTGTCTGCTGGTACAGGTTTGGGCTGCTTCGGTGTGTCAAGAATAGCTTGCAAATTCCAGAAGCCTTATGGCTTTATTGTGTGTACCAGCCTCTGACGTCACTTAGCAAGGAAATTAGAAGCTGGTACCGTGGCCCTGACAAGCACGGACTGCATTGAACCAGAGGAGAAGTTTCAGTACCAAGCACCAGCAGCAGGTTATCAGCTGTGGTGCAGCAAGTGAACAGCTAAAGCAATGTATTATGTTGCATGGTACCATATTCAATTCCTGTGCTTGGTTTTAGGCATGAGAGGCCTAAAATGGCTATGATCGTAACTGAAACCCTCCACATTTTTATCTCTGAAGAATTTTACAGGTCAAGAGATCCCTGAATTTCAACTAAAACCCAGGAACATGGGAATTAGAGGTGACTGCAGGATGGGAATGCGCATGTTTACATTGCTTTGTGCCAATTAAAGGGATCCTTATTTATCAGAGTATTTATCAAGATTTTTTTGTGTGTGTACAGTTTTTTGGTAACATGAATCCTCATGCCATGTTTACAGATACGAACATCCTGTCGATGTTACTGATGATATTTGTTTTCTCGAGTAAAAGAAATGATAGGTGAGACAAGTCTGTGTAATTTTATTTTTTAAATGCTCATAACAGATGTAAATTGTTTATGTGGAAGGTGATTTTTACAGTATGTGTACAAAGATTTGTGAAAAATGTTTTTCATTTTTTATAACTATGAGCAGAACTGGGTATTAGAAGACAGTGTATCACTAGGATTACTGCTGCAATAAGCACTTGAGTTGCAATATTTTTAAAGCAGAAGATGACCAATCAGTCAGCTAGGATCACGTAACTACAGATGTCATACATTTGTCAGTGTATAGGTCTCCCAGAAAGTTGCAGAAGGAAGAGAGTAGTATTCCTCACTTTTATTTTAAATATTGTATATGGAACGATCAGATAGATGTTTAAAGTTTCTCAACACTGTTTCAGTAGAAAGTCACAGTGTAAAACCAATCCAGGTTTTTAGGCTGTAATGACATTTTCATATTTATTTATGTCACAAGGCCAGGCTTGGTCTTATGCTAGGCATTGTGTGTGGTGCAAAGGAGTTGTTAATTTTGTTGCATGGGCTTGGCTCAGATCATGTGTTACAACTTTCTTAGGCAAGCCACAAACTAGAAACATCCTTGATTTTTTCTGTTGCTTCGCCCATCCTTTTACAAGCCTGAAAAGAATCACCCTTTTTGAAGATAATGAAGGTGAACTTTAGAAGGATAAAATAAAATATTTGTGTTCCTTTATCCATTTGACACTGAAAGAATATTTTTATTTTTAAATGCCTATCTACGCTGTTAGTCACCAAAGTTAAGTGCAACTACAGGTTCACAAATGAGATGTTTATTTTATTATCTATCACGCCAAAATCTTGACTGCAAGTTGTCTTTTTGGGGAAGGAAAAGAAAAAGAGAGTAAAAGCAGTTGCATGTTCTTAAACTTTTCAAAGTCTAAATCACAGTTATTTGCTGAACAAATGCCAGGTTAATTAATTAGAGAGAAATTGGATTGTACTGTAACCCCAGATAAAAGTTTTTAGAATATAAACATTCTAATAATAAAGATATATTTCTCAGTTGCTGTGTCATTTGACTCTGTGAAATACAATGTTTCTTGCAGAAGTCTATCAACAGCAGAGAAAAAGACAAGAAACAGCTGCCCTGCTTCGGCTTCTGTTCATTCCTCAGGTAAAACACCACGTCAGTGAAGCTGGGCTGTGATCTATCAAAACATTACAAATTAACTTGAAAGACAGCTACAGCACCCTGCCCACATAGCTTGCACATGTCACCTGCCCCTCTCCTACTGTAATGATGCATGAAAATTGTTCTTGAGGTAACCCACAGGGTCAGATAACCTGCTGAAAGCAGAGGTGGTAGAGTGGAGGGAAGGGTGAGGAGAAGGGAATTAAGAGCAAAAGGGATCCTGCGAACGTAGGTGGTAAAGTGTTCCTTACACATTGCCACTTGCTGAGTCATCATTCCATCAGGTATCTCTCTGGTTAGACTTGGAAAGAAAGGTTTTCCCATTGAGGAGCCAGATTCCTGTTGAGAACTTGAATGCACCAGCTTCAGTGTGTGCTTGCAGCCCAGAAAGCCAACCATATCCGAGGCTGCATCAAAAGGAGTGTGACCAGCAGGTCGAAGGAGGTGATCCTGCCCTTCTAACTCTGCTCTCCTGAGACCTCACTTGGAGTACTGTGTGCAGTTCTGGTGTCCTCAACATCAAAAGGACATGGAACTGTTGGAACTAGTCCAGAGGAGGGCCATGAGGATGATCAGGGGACTGGAGCACCTCCCATATGAAGATAGGATGAGAAAGCTGGGGCTGTTCAGCCTGGAGAAGAGAAGGC
>JAOEHY010013835.1:38756-53835 GCA_025447955.1 Psilopsiagon aurifrons | reverse complement strand
GCTCAAATCCCTACATAGGCTGCCAATGTCTTTTTCAGTTGGGGTATAGCTGGCCTCAGATCCTCTGTATCCCCAAATCCAAAAGCTGAGGGGTCAACCTCGAGCCTCCCCTGGAGCTTTCTGCCAGAGGCTCCAGGTAGGATCACTCTCCCTGGCTGAGGTGTAGAATACATTTTTTACATCTGGCCCAGTCCGGACTGGTCCAAGGGCTCCTGCATGAACTATCTCTCATTTAATTTGCCCGTAGGCTTTTTTTGCTCAGGGCCCCATTTAAAATCATTCTTCTTCTGGGTCACATGATAGAGAGGGCTTGCAATCAAACTGCAATTTGGGATGTGCATTCTCCAGAACCCCACAGCACCCAAGAAAGCTTGAGTTTCTTCTTATTAGTTGGTGGAGACATTGCTGTTTTCTTATTCATCACATCTGTGTGAATCTGGCGACATACATCTTGCCATTTTTTTCCCAAAAATTAAATCTCCTGTGCAGATCCCTTGACCTTACTCCTTTTTATGGCAAAACCGGCTTTCAGCAGGATTTGGATTGTTTTCCTCCCTTCCTCAAAGGCTTCTTCCTTTTCTTTGAAGTACTCTCTCCTGAGGTCGTCTATGCCAAGGATGCATGGAACTTCTGGACCAGTCACAATGGGGTGCTTTTGCCATTTTCTCACAGTCAGGATGATTTCAGCCTCCAGTACAGTCAGCTCTTGGCATCCTCCTGTCAGTCCAGAAATATAAATGGGTTCCAACCCTTGACAACTTGATGGCACCAGGGTACATTATGCACCGGTATCTACTAGACCTTATACTTCTGTGGGACTGATGTGCCAGGCCATCTGACCCACACAGTCCAGTAAACCCAATTGTCTCCTACCTTCACCTCACTGCAGGCAAGGGCCCTCTATTAGGGATCACAATGTTGGACACTCAAGTCATGTAGAAAGGGATTACTCTTCTTTATCACAGGAGCTGGAGTAAAATCAACTCTTCCACTCCATCTGGGAACCTGCTCACCAGAGTCTGAAGCTGTGCCTTTCAAGGGATGAGCATCCTTGACCTTTGTTCTCCTCTTCAGTTCATTCGCCCATTCCTCCACAGCTGAGATAGGTTTTCCATCCTACTTCTTCATGTCTTCTCCGTGATGCCACATGTAAAACCCTAGGGTGTCCCATGGCATATACCTTCTATATCTTATCTCTTGAGCAGTAGAACGCTTTCTGTTAATAGTTGAAACATGGACTGGTACACCTGAGGACCTGAACAGATCAGATATATCATCTCTCAATTGTTTGAGCTCCTGAAACAGTTTTTTCACAGCTGAAATGACGGAAGATTGACAGAGCGATAGAAAGCTAAATAACCACCTTTTTATTTTCTTAAAGTTAATTCAGTGTGCGGGATTGCAAAATGTTTGCCTGTTCTTGCTAATTGGGATGTTCATAGCTATGACTTGCAATATACCTGGGAAATCAGTCAAAGCATACTTTCAGTCCCTCACCAGCTCTTAGGAAAGCAAGTGCTGGTGTGGGACTGTTAGACAACCCAGGCTGTACGGTTGAGGAAATTGTTTTACAGTGATGGAAAAGATGAGTAAGATAGTTTTTGCCCATATTTATAGCATAACTTTTGGTATATTTAAGACCTAGATACACCCTCAACATTTACAGCTTCAAATACAAATTTCTGGCCCAGTCTAGAGCTCCAGCTTCAGGCATGCCAGAGAGCAGGGAAATTCAAACAATTTTCTGCTGGAAATTTAAGAATGAATTTCCAAGAAATTGTGGGGAATCAGTTCATTCCAACTTGACATTTTAAAGATAAATTGGAGAGCCTGCAAGTTTTCTATTGCAAGCTGTCTCCAGCAATGTGTACTAACAGTTTAAACTTGAGACTGCACATTCTCATACAACTGCAGCTGTGTGCCAGCTCTTTTAACAATTCACCTAAATGGCTATAGTTAACCTGCCCTAATTTTCTAAATCAGCTGGGAAAGATATCTCACAGCAATACAAAATTAATATTGTCCAACTTGTTAAAATTAGTTATGACTATAATTAAGAGCACACATAGGAGTAGCCATGGGAAAATCAGACCTTTAAAAAGTATTTTTGAGGTAAAATTACATACTGATCCCTAGTGATAATAGGATAATGCTTCAAGTTTACAGGCAGAACTACAGGTCTTTTGAACCATGAAAAATGAACACATCAGAAGCTGAGACAGTTAATAAGCTATAGGTGAAGCTTTGCACTAAATAAGCAGCTGTAGAAGACAACGATTATGATATAGGCAATGCTGAGTGATCGGATTGCCTGTTAGTATGGAAGAGGGTGCTAGAACTAAACTGGTACATTAAAATGAAGTTGATTGCTGAGCTCTATGAAACGTCATATGCTCAAAACTGTCTAAAAAGGAAGCAAAAAATAACACAGAGGTGGAATATGGTATCTGTCACTGCTTGTTCTGGTGACTAAAAAACAAAAAACAACTACAAAAAAAAAAAAAAAGGCACTTTAAGAGAGAGAGAAAGTGTCCACAGTGTTATTAAGTCAACAGCCCCCAAAGAATGGGATTATTTTAAAGACGGAATTTCAGTGCTGCCAAATGCATATTTTCATTAGGTCCAAGAGAGTTTGGCTGCACACATTTCATACCCACCCTGACTTGTGGGCTTAAAAAAGTGCTCTTGTAAGTGAGTCTACTGCATTCCACAAGGAAGCAGGATTCTCACATTTCCATCAGCCTTAGAGGTTGGAGCTGACCTGGTAAACCTATTCATTGTCATAGCTGTGTACCAGAAGGTATGTATGGCAATTCCCAAAGGCAGCATCACCTGGTACCTCATGGTCCTATGGAAAAGCAGTTCAGGAAAAAAATATGCTAGTAAGGTACCAAAAATAGCAGGAAAAATAGTAAAGCTGATACTGAAAACTTGTGCAAGAACGTTGTATTTGGAAAGCAGAGCAAGAGAGTGAAGATATGAAATTCACTTACATTTCTTTGTTGACCTGTTCTTTCCCTAAGTCCCAAATGAATACATACACAGGGGTACAACAAAGTATTATGTTTTTGTGCCATAAAAGCAAAATAATCTTTAGATTAGAAAGAGTGCTCACCAAGCTCTCTCACTGACAAAACCTCTTTAGAGCAGAGACTCCCCAGAGAACAGACCTTCCCAAAGCTAAATACAGCAGATAGACTAGGAAGATGCTGACCCATATCCAGGCTGGATCCACAGCTGCTGCACACTGGCAGAGCCACTGATTAGACTGTTTGCAGCTCTTCTCTCACAGAATAAAAGAAACAGTTGGTCCACTGATTGATCTGATTCAGGTGAGCCATTAGAGCAGCAGCCACTAGCCCCAAAACATTGATTAATATTTTAGTTTAAAAAGCAGAGGGTGTTTTTTTTTTTTTTTTTTAAATGAGAGGAGGAAAGTTCAATACAAACCAGTAAAATCTTAAAGTTTCAAGAACAGATTTTTTTGTTAATCCTTTGGAATCAGACATCTACTTTTACCAATGTTATTATTTTCCCTTGTCCTGGGTTCAGCAGTAGCAGGCATTTTTTCTTCTTCTTAGTAGCTGGTGCAGTCCTGTATTTTTGACTTTCAGCCTAGGAACAGCGCTGGTAACGCCGATGTTTTTAGTTACTGCTCAAATATTTAGTCTGACCAAGGACTTTCTGAGTTCATGCTCTGCCAGGGAGAAGGGGAAGCCGGGAGGAAGCAGAGACAGTCACCTGACCCAAACTAACCAAAGAGGTATTCCATACCACAGCACGTCAGCACAGGATGTGAAAACTAGGAGCAGGGACCTGGAAGAGTGGGTTCTCTTCTGGGTCGGGCTTGGTATCAGGTGGTGATTGGTTGTATTCTCTTCCCTTGTTGTTTCCCTTATCATTATTATTATTGGTGGTAGCAGCAGTGGTTTGTGTTATACCTTAGTTACTGGACTGTTCTTATCTCAACCCATGGGAGTTACATTCTTTCAGTTCTCGTCCCATCCACCCAGGAGCAGGGGGGAAGAAAGGAGGAAGTGAGAGAGCGGCTGCGTGAGTTGCAGCTTAAACTATGACATTCCTTTTTTAAACTCTTGAGGTATTAGATATTGAGATATAATTATGAGATATTAGAAGATGTTTGTGCTTCTCAAAATTATAGAAAATATTTCTGCCTTCTGAGATAGTGATTTTCACCCAAATGTCAGTGTGACTTGGAGATTTCCAATATAATATAAAGCCATTTTCCTGCCCTTTGATAAGTACATTAGTCCTATTGTCCTTGCTTCATCTCATTTAGAAAGGCAGAGTAACATAGTGTACCCTATTACTATGAATGATGATTTAGCCAAAATATCTTTTGCCATACATTGCCAGAACCAATTACAAGATGCATAAGAGCCTCTACAGAGCCCATTATTCTCCAGAAAAGCTCAAATATCTCAGTTTTAAACACTACTCTATTGTCATGAACCAGTATTACTGAAATAGCAAGACCAAGGCATGCTTTTATAAGCTGCCTTTCTTACCAGCATATTGACTTATCCACTAGGACAAAAAACATGTTGCAGAAAGCACTTTTTGAAAAATGTTTTTATTAGGGCTTCACTACTGGTAGGCATCTTGCTGGAAGGCAACACGGAGATCATTGTGTCTGAAATCAGTGGTGTTACTGAATTTATGACTGCTTCCCATCTTCTCCCAGGCATCTCTGTTCAGATTATGTGGGAAATCCTGGCCCTCTTAATCAATGGCAAAATTTCCATTGACTTCAACGGGGTGTGGATTTCTCCCTATGAACATTTGAATCAAGTCCCTTTGTTTCATTCCAGGCTAAAAAATCCTTAAAGCAAAATAGTTCTCTGGTAATCAGCACATTATGACAATTTTGAGTGTCTCTGGAACAAGGCTCCTCTTGCCTTCTGTTCTCAATTCTGTCCTTAATATGTTGGTTAAATTGTACAATATTTTAACCTCCAGTACTTTCAGCTCAGATAATAAAAGCACTTCCTATTGATAACCTATATGACTGCTTATGCTTGAAATGTAAGTTTCACGGATGAAATGTCAGATTCATGCTTTCTATAAAGCTTTTTCAGTAGAGTGTGTTTGATAGCTTCTTCTGAATCAATCTACAATACTGTTGCCATTAATAACTTCCATTATAAATTAATAGAAATCAATAAAAATAATGAGAGAAGCAACTGTTGTGTGATAATCATTCAATTGCTACAAATATCAAAAAGTAAAAAAAAAAAAAAAAAAAGAGAAAAAAAAAAGAAAAATATTTGAATAGACCTAAATACTCACTTGTAAAATCAACCAGCATGAAGGCAGAAACAAGGGACAGGGAGGCAGAATCAACACAGGAAAGCCCTCAGAGAGGGACCGTATCAGAAGACCCCCTACCAAGTTTCAATAATCGCATACATGTCCAACTCAAGTTTACAAATGGTGTCACAGACTGTGAAGGGCACAGTGCCTTTGTATACAAAAATCCATGGCCATGGGGATCCACATTTCTTTCACAGGCCTTTTGAGAAATGTGTCTCTGAGGCATCTCATTTGAACCACCCAGCCAGGAAGCATTATTTCTCTCCACTGCTACACTACATGGAAGAGTGACATATCGCCATTTATGACTTCTGCTCTCCCCTCTCTGTAGTTATCATAAAGCTTATGTCTAAAATCACAAAGTAAGGATAAAACAGTTACTTGCATGACATTCTTCCTCTGCTCTGTGTTAGTCTATATAGATTGTTTATTTTTGAGTCTGAACTGAGCCCATAATACCAATAGTTCTAAGACCTTTGAGGCTTCTGCTCTGACTACCTAATCAATGCACTACGGCTGAATGTTGCAAGTATGATTTAAGCCAAGAATCTGGGGGTACCTGCTTAAAAAATTAGAAACATGGCTTATTCTGCAGCTTTTTCTTCTTGTGGGTTTTTCGTTTGCTTTGCTTTGCTTTGTTTTCCAGGTCAAAAAAATATGAGGACATACATACTAAAAGAGGGTATTTTTTTGAGAATGTACCTGGTTATGTCCAAACTATCCCCAATGCTGATGCTCATTCAGAAGTCATAGTGGGAAGTCGCTATCTTTAAACTTTGTCGAAGCAGGGCTCCCTCAAGTGCTTACACTGTCCTTCTTCCTCCCAAAGCACATGTCCACCTGGGCACAGCCTGCACTGAGCACACTATGTTGGTCATTTGGGACTGCTCCTAAAAAATCTCTTATCTGTTTTGAGGCTTTTAAAATTTTTTAATTTTTTTAAGTAAAAGTGCACTCTGAAATTAGGGAAAGAAACTGAAACAGAACAGGGCTTCACTGTGCCACTCTTCAGCAGGGGACTGTCCATCACCAACACAGTGAAAAATAAATGAAAATTTGGTGCTCATATAATATTATTTTGTCTTTCTTTATATCACTGACCACAGGCAAGAATGGAAAGGATTTGATGGATCTTTCCCCACTATTCAGTACTGCTTTGGATGTGCAAAACACAATCTGGCTCTGATCTTTGAGAGAGTTCCAAGAAATAGACGTCTGTACATAACAACAGCAAGTTTCTTTGACTTAGTGTTGCCATATCCAGGTAGTTCGTTACTTGCCTTATAACTTTTTAGCTATTTAAAGCTTCAGGTCCTTACTTATCTGTCTCATCTTTCAGTGAAAAGAAAAGAAGAAAAGGAAAGGATTCATTTATATCCTTCTTGCTTGCAAGGCAGACTATAAACTCCAGAAGAAAGGAGCCCAACGCAAGTTTGCTAGATCTTTTGATTAAAATCCTAGTGATTTCTGTGGCCTACCCATTTTTGATTGCTCAGGCTTACTAAAACTTTAAATTCACTCAGACTTCATCAATACATACAAGACATAATTAGGTATTATAACTGACGGATGACCATATGACAGCTGTTCAATTGTCATGTGTAGTATACTAATAGTGATACAAAATAGAAATTATATTAATGTACTTAATTTCATACAATAGGCAAGATAGACATTCAAAAAATGTTATAACCAAGTTTTCAGGCTGGTTGTAAGTTTGTGTCGGAGCAGAGAAATCTCCAACTGTGATTGTGTTTTTGTTTTGCAGTCTGCCAGGAAATACTTTGCAGATATTATGATTATCTGTACCTGTGTACACAGATTTTATTTTCTTTCTTAAAGTTAGCAACACCTGTAGCTAAAAGACTTGAAACTACCCATGTAGATTTGCAGACATTTGGCCTAATGGCAAAGAGATATTCTCTTCTTGAGTCTAATGCGGTGCTGGGGTTTGTCCATAGATCAGGATAATCTGAATGTTCAAGATTGTAATTACATTATTTATAATATATTTTGCAGAAATGAAGATCATTTGATTGATCCTCCTGTTTCTGTATGTGACTATTCTAAGATATGTGAAGTTAAAACAATACGGGTTAACACATTCATGGATCTCTTGCAAGGCAGAGTAAAGAGATGTTTGTTCAGTAAGTTCTGAAATATTTCAGGGCTGTCTCAAACTCTACACTCAGGATGAAAACAAAAGTTAAAAACTGAGAGATATTTTTAGTTGAGAAAAACAGAATATATCTTTCCTGCTTTTTCCTTACTCATAGGCTTAGAAAGATAATGAGGCAATAAATTTAGCATTAACCTGAACTGTAGCTGACTCTTCCAACTGCAAAATCTTTGTCTGTATTAGTCTGTATAAGACTAATAGATAGGGTCAGAGTATGACATTCTTGTGAGCAATACCACTGAAATAACAAGACATTATGGGAAGCATGGACTAAGATGCTATGTAAGAGAAAATGTATCTCAGTTGTTCAAAGCACTGGGAATGAAGGGTTGTGAAAAATAGTCCTTTAATCTCTCAGTGCTAATGTGCCAATCCAGCAAAGTCTGAGCACACGCTAAACTTCAGGGAGCATTCATATGCTGAAAATTAAACAGCTGCATAGCATTTTCCTGGATCAGAAACATTGCCAGTTATTATGCCCTTCACAGTTCATGGACTATTCTCAGGTTGCAGTTCTAAACTTTCCCAGGTCTGATGATGATCACTAAGAGGTACAAGAAGGTAATAGTCAAGCACTCCTTTGTAACTTCAGTTACTTTGGGTTTTCATAACTGAAGAGGTCATAAGCTGCTCTAGAATGCCTGTTGTGTTTGCTATGACTTCGCAGTCCTGAGGAGCAGATGGAGCATTTACTCAGGGTTCTTGACAATTCCTATTTTTTTCCTTGACTATTAATGCCCTGTTTCCTTTCGTTTTCTAAATCCTGCTACAGCAATTTGAGAAGCGTGCTGATCCAAAAGGAAACACAGACAAAAGTTTTGGACTCAGGGACTAGCTCTACAGCAAGCACTGAAACATAGTATATATGTCAAAGTGCTGCTGGCATGAACATACATGTGGGTGCTGTTAGTGTCAGTTTTTCAACCTTGCTTTAGCAGCCTACAAAACACACTGCTGTCACAGGCTGCCACCCTACCACAGTCTGCCGAGGAATGTCCACCTCTGCGTTAGCATATAGCTGCAGTGCAGAATTAAATTTGCTGTCATCACTTCAGTGCGTACACACAGATTCTCAGGTATCCTATGTAAAACTATTTCCCTGGATATATTGATGGAAAATATATAAGTTTTGCTATACAAGTTGTAACAGTCATGTCTGAGGAAGTCGGTGCCAATTGAAATCAATGGAAATTGGATTTACTGTGGAGGATTTTTCCAGTGGAAAGAGCTTGAGCTGCCTGTGTGGGATTTTCAAGTTCGGTATGACGCTAGGTGGCAGCAGTTGTTTTAGAAGCTTTCTTTTCCTCCTTTCTTTTTTAATTTTGAGCCATAAATAGAAGTGAGAAAGCACACATAATAAAATCAGTGCCGGTTCCACCGCCAGTTGGTGAGGTGGGGAAATTTACACAGACTCAATACCAGATAGAAACATACAGCTTTGAGAACCAAGACAAATATACGTCCAAAAAGGGCAATGGGAGTCCCCAGAACTTTTAAGAAACCTCTGGGAAGGACAACAGAAACCTGCTAAGGAGTCATACTGTCATGGGGAGGTTTCTTCCAAGGCATTATCAGAACTAGACATGTCATTCTTTCCCTTCTAGAGCCAGTTACTATGTTGTCAACAGATTATGGCCTCTTTTCTTGGATGTGGGAAAAATACTGAAAGTTCACCTCTTTTTTCTTTCTTCCTTTTGTAGATAAGTTATCTTGGGACAAGAAGAAGCATGTGCATTAATACTGAATTGAAAGATCTACTTTCTACATTGCATGTAATCAGATATTTCTTAATTAACTATAAAAAAATAATACAATGTAGTCCCATCACATCATAGAATCATAGAATCATAGAATAGTTAAGGTTGGAAAGGACCTTCAGCTCATCTAGTTCCAACCTCCCTGCCATGGACACAGACACCTCCCACATCATTTATATACAAGTAATAAACCAACAATTTACCTTTCTGGAGTTATTTAAACATCAAATCTCATGAAATAATGTGCAAAGGAATAAATTTGAATTTTACACTTTCAGTGTATTTCTACACTTCAGTGTGCAAAACAAAAGAATAAAACCATGCGATCTGGGTTTTACTCAGGAGTGTTCTAAAAATATAACATGCTTGTTTTTTCAGTTCCTGGTACTTCCTGGTGCTATTAAACTGTATATAATCAAGTTTCTCTATATATCCATTTTCATAAAATAAGGTGCTTACCTTTTTATGAAACTGAGATTTTCACCTAATCATTGAGACCAGGAACTGAAGCTTTATGAAAAATGTTGCTAGGTTTTCATTTAACTTGCAAATTGGCAGTACTGCATTCAGGAAATGCTGGGATGGTGCTTCTAGAGACTATGTACATCAGCTGTTCAGTAGGACAGAGCAACCTTCAATAGCCCTTTCGGCAGCAAGAGAAGCGAGTAATGGCTAGGTCAGCAAAGGAGATTTAACAATGATATTACCCATGTTGAAATCTGTGCAAGAAATCCCTACTTATAGAAAAATACAGAGATTTTTAATAAGAAGTCATTAGGAACTGGTTCTCTCATCATCTTCAAAGGCACACTGCACCATCACCAGCTGAGTTCCTCCGTGGGATGTTGGCTGTGAGCAAGTACTGGCTTAAAACTACGTTTTTTCTCAAAGACTGAGCACTGACTCACAGTGAAAGCAGTTGCAGTCATGGCACAAAATAATTCTGGCTAAACCAGGGCCATCTCTCTGGAAGATTTCACTTTTGAAACCTCTTCCATGTCCAAGACAACAGTCAGGACAGCACTGATGATCACAGCATCCCAGTAGAGAATAACAGCACTACTAGATTCCTAGTAAATGGGGAATTTCTGGACGGAGTTCATACAGCATTTTCATTTCTCTGATCCCAATGTTATTTGCCATCAGACCAGATATTTGAACTAATCTATCCTAATCTAGTTCTTGCATTCTTCTGTTCTCAAAGAGAAAAGTAAACAGCACATTGATTTCTTTTTTTTTTTTTTTTGTCTTCAGGCTGACAGTGACACTGTGCAGAATAATAGTGATACAGTTATGAACTCCAGCTGTCTTTAGTAAGGAAAAGCCATTAACATTGGCTTTCTCTTTATTCTTTCCTTTTATATCTATTTTCTTGTTAGCTGAACTTTCTTTGTACCTCTTGAAACCCACTGTAATCATTCATACTGATTGCAAAAGACATGCTAGAAGAAAAGGCTGCAAAGCCACTTATTTGTAGTTATCTCAGTCGTTGATCTTAGCCAATAAACTGCTGACTGATCACTGCAAATGTTTCTGCTTATACCAGATATGCAATGGGTAACTCATTTTAGCTTCTGTTGCTGCCAGTCTTTTAATATGACAGCTAAAATGTTGTATAAAGCCCCAGCTTGGGCCCCAGCACATGTGATGCACAGTCCCTGAAGTGGAGTGGTGCCTGTGCTGTTCTGAAACAGACCCTGCTAGACCACCTAACACATGCCATTAGTACCACCTCTGAAGTGCATGCTGATCTACTCATCCAGCTGTTTCAGCTGCCGATGGTAAGTATATAGTTGCACTTCTAGGCTTGTCCATCATAGCTAGTGTATTTTAAAGGAGATGGGGAAAGGGACAGAAAGTCACAAGTCTGTGTATGCGCACAGTGTCGAAAGGAAATGGATACCTCAGGTACTATGATTTCTGATGACAGCTCTGTTCTGTCTATAGTAGTACTCTGGCCTTTCTCTTGTCATCTTTACCTTTATAGTGCTCACTGTGATGTCCCTTCTCTAACAGGATGACGAGGTGCACTGTGTCTTGTGCTCCAGGGGTTCAGCTGTCAGACACAGAACAGAGCTCTTCCTAGCATTTTGCAAACAACCTGCGGAGTATCACTCTGCTTCAGGATGGGCTCTTGTATTTACCTGTAGGACTCCCAACACACAACAATTAAGAGAACTGAGTAGGTAGAATCTGGATGTTAAAAATACTTCATCTGTGCTTCTCCCTCATCTCTAGACAGGTACAGCTAGCTCCCCACAGGCACTTTTATATCTTAAACCCAGGTGGGAATTTTATCCTTCATATGCCCTCAGTTTTTAGCTGGCTACTAAGCCAGCCTGCATAAAGATACCCTATCCACAGTCCTCAATCTGTGAAGGAGACAGCTGAACACAACATGCAGTGGTGCGCACAGCTGTACAGATCAATACTGTCATTGCTTCTCTTTATTCCCTGCTTGCCCACATCCATCAGATTTTCTGGTCTTACAAATGGCAGCACTGGCAAATGGGCTGACTCTTTATTCTTTCTTTGAACTAGATATGGGGTACCAGCCCACAGTCAGAGCTCCTACACACTACAGTACTCCAGAAAAGCACAGAGAGGTACGCACACACGGGATGCCTGCCTGTTGCTAACACATGGCATCTGGCCCATGCAAGGCCTGTGTAAAACTGCAGCTTCATCGTGCAAGATAAGGGTGCAAGTGGTGCAGGACCAGAGCAAAGGGATGAATTTCAGACACATGGAGAATGTTTAATATAGATAAAATAAACTGCATGAATCAAATATTCAGCTTTTGAAATGTTAGCTGTTCCAGATGTAAAAATCTAAACAATTATCCCTGAGATAAGCAACACAAAGTATATTTATATTTTCCCCTAGGTTTTATTTTGTGTTCATTAATATATACAACATTTTCCTTTTTAAAAATACCTTATGAGCCACACGCTCTCTCTGTGTGTACTTTTATGGAATTGCTATTGGAGTTGGATGAAACTGCATTTACATTCAATGCAGAACTCAACTCACTATAATCATGCCTAATTTGTTGGAGCACTGAGTATTTAAATCAGATTATTATAATGTTTATAGCTCCCACAATCCCCAAATTGCATGATAATTGTCATGTCATGCAATTTATAGCTATGTAGACTCTGCGTTAAGACTGACAGGACCATTGTGTGTATTATTAGTGAAACGTTTGTGAATCTGAAGAAAGGATGAGGAATCCAAAAGAAACTGCAAGAGCAGATTCTTACTACCATGTACACAATGCTGTTCAAAGTAAGCCCACTCAATTTCAGTAGTGAAAATGCTCAGTCTTTCTGTCATTTGAGTTTGTAGAGGTAGACTTCAGCTGACATGTTCAGAGGTTGCGATGGTAAGCAGCCCCAGAGTAGAGACTGGTGACAGCTGAAACACTGCAAGCACATATTCTTCTACTATTAGGCACATTTACCTCCTCGAATTTATTCCTGATATCCTACAAAAATACAAGGACTGGACTGTGAAATATTCAAAAAAAAAAAAAAGAGCTACAAAGTATCTGAGCAACAACTTGCCTGCTGCTTGAATTTCAGCTTGCTTCCTCTGTAGAAACAGCTCTACCTGGAATCTAACAACTGAATTTCAAACTTGTGAGCAAATACATGACGCTGAAATAAAAGCACCATGCTCATTCTACAGCACTTAGCACAATGTGCTAATGCTTCGTAAGTTTGTAGATGTCACTATAAAATCATTAAGAATATTACTTAAGAGTGAGAGAATAGGGGAGAGAGAAATGATGAGAAAACTATGTTTTCTGTTCCCAGATTAGAATTCTCAAGGGTAGAAAATACACAGATGCTAGAAACCCTGTGGCTATGCTACCATTAAGATTCTCTTCTAGGAAGCTGAGAGAAAAGTGACCCCCATTTTCTGTTTCTCAGATACACATTCCACTCCACTGTGCAATAGCTGCTGCTTGCTTTCCAAGATGCACAGCCAGTGGTAACTCCATGTCCTCCTCTTTTAACTAAGTAATAGCAAATGAATGGGGAAGAAAAATGAAGGCACTGTAGTGATCAAAGAGGAATTTTTGCAAAAAGGCATATGTGGTTGGTTGCTAACTGAAACACAATGTCAGTGATTCTTTTTAAACATGAAGCAGATACTACAGTTACTTATGGAAAAGCTGACAGAAATTTGCATGGCCTTTGAGAACAGTTGTTTCGGAACATCCTCTTTAAGAGATCTCAGACCCACTGCCGTCAGTGAGACAGAGCAGTGGCAGAAGGGACTTCCTTGTGGCTTGTTAGGAAATCAGTTACGACTAAACCACTGCATGGAGGCAGGTTCTGTACTATCTGTGTGATGCTGTGGCAACCATGTGGGACCACGAGCTGAAAAACAGGTGGTCAGCAGCAACTGCCAAATCAGCATCTTGACCCCATCAATAGCCAGTAAAGAAATAGAACAGAAACAAATTACAGATGGCAAAAAACTGAATAAAAAGATATTAAGCTGCCAAAAGGAGCTCTTCTGGGAGGTAAATTGGTCCTAATACCACCGATTCTGACTAAGAAAAAGTGATTAAATTGTTTGCATGATTGACTCTATGTATTCAATGCATGAGTATGATTCATATGCTCTAGCATTCAAAAGAGAAATAGTTTGAAATATTTAGATGGCTAATGGTTATCAGTAAGGCAAATATTATTTTTAAAGACATAAAAATATTTTAATTCAAGAAACATAGTCAGAGAGACATAAAAAAACAGATCCTAGGGATTTGCTTCTAGTAGAAGTTGTCTCTAAAAGTACAGAGTGGGAAAATCACAGTCTTGGATTACTTTTAAAGTCAAGAATGCTAGTAAGTAAAACAATTGTACATTTGTTTTTAGAGTTGAAAAAATTTAAGTTCAAACCTGCCAGAGATTTGTAATTTAAATTCACCTGTGGGATAGAAGCAGCAGACAAGCATGGCCACTGGGACACGCTACTGGAAAAATGTACACGATAAATGAAACACAACAGCTGAAGTACCGAAGTGTCCTGTGAGCCATATTAGGTAACTGTCATGAACATGGTGGACAATGACATCCAGTGATCCGAGAAGCTCCAGAAGACAAGGATGAAATATAAGGTTAATAACTGCCATTTATAAAAGGGGAAGGAGTAATTGTCTTCTTGGCATATAGGAAGTTGTTAGATGAGCACATTACTATAACAAGTAAGAAAAGAAAGACGAGAACTAATGAAGAAGAAAGCAGCAACAATAAAATTATGATTGTATTGCTTTGCTAATTTTCAATTGTAAGACCAAATTAAGTGTTGCATGCTACAGGTTTCTGACGCAGTAACCCAGACAGATGAGGAACAGATGGTTGGAGGATTTTGTGAGTCCACAATGCCTTAGAATAGCTACATCAGACAGCAAATGGAAGCAATGTCCAACAGAGTTGCCACATGCTGAAGCATTAAAAATATACCTGGGAAACTATCCATGTAAACTCAATTATTATCAATGAAACACACAAAATAAATAGTCTCCTGAACTGCTTGATGCATAGAAAAGGGGGTGCTGAAGATCTTCCTGGCCTGTCAGCCTTATCAAGATATTCCTCCCTTCAAAATTCTCTGAAATAACATCATTTTCATTGATATCTAATTATAATATCTTTTACATTAGCATCAGTTTTCTTGCTGCTTTCTGCTTGTTTATTTGTTTTACCATTCAGCACAAACAAAACATGTTTGGTAACAAAATTGAGGGGCATTGTTAAATCTCAGTGGTAAATGAGAACAAGTCTCAAGAGAAACA
>JAOEHY010013835.1:0-36195 GCA_025447955.1 Psilopsiagon aurifrons | reverse complement strand
TCCCTGCCTGTGGCAGGGGGGTTGGAACTAGATGATCTTAAGGTCCTTTCCAACCCTAACTATTCTATGATTCTATCAGCTTTTTGGGGTGTGGTATGCCAAGTGTGCAATAACCCAGTTATTATCATTATCAGATATTTAGTTCTCAGCAGTCATTCTTCTTGCAGAAGTGCATGGGATGGGTGATCAGGCTAAAATCATGCCATTGTTTTCACACCACTCAAAATGTCCTTAAACCTTTAATCTCAGATTGCTCTAGGGCTCTCTTATCCAGAGCCATTGACACTCCACAGAACCAGAGAGCATGGTAAACTGAAGTTATGCAGAAAGAAGTATAGCACAGAATCTATGCAGCAATGAAGTCCATCCTGCTAACCCAAACTTCCTTGGCAGCACCTCTTTGATTCGAGCTGAGGACTATAGAAAGCTGTTCACTTTCTGGACTCTTACCGCATTAGAGCCCAGAACATTCCTCAGGTTTGTATATACCTTAAGGAATGAAGCCACTGGAAAAGGCAATGTTAAAGGTTCATCATCATGAGCAGGTATTTTCTAATTCCATCACACTTCTTCACTACTGTAGCTTTTTCTCTGCTGCACCTGAATGTACTTAAATGACATTCACTTGCATCTTTTACAAGGAATATAGTATTATCCTGGGTTTGTACAAAGGGCTTACAGAATACATTCTCTGTTTAAATTTACCTAAGAATTGTTAAATACATCAAAAGCACAAGGACCTTTTATTCTCACAGATAAAGCTATCTTCTCCCTGCCTTGGTTTTCACTGCTACTCAGTGATAGCAAATACTTTTCGTAATGTCAATTCTTTAAGTCAATTGTCTCCTGTAATTTCATACATGTCTAGTCATAGCTCTGGATGCCCCTTTCTTCTATTTAGATTATTTTAGGGTATTCTTCTCTTTATTCATTATATGATGTGATATTGAATGATCATTTTTGGTTCAAGATTCTTTAAAGTAATGCTTTTGATTTCCACCTGTGTCAGTATCACAAAACCATGTGCTCCTGCTCTGCCAGCCTCCCAGGCTTCTAGCTTGGGAGGCTAACATACTTAAACACACAGCTCCACGGCTTCAGATTACAAGGAAGCCGATTCTACATTACTCACCCTCTACCATCACATATTGGAAAAATCTTGCTTCTGTCAAAAAAACCCAGGCTGACTGACACTAAAAAATCTTGTTCCAAGAGAGACACTGAGCAGCAGCTAAAGTTTGTTTTATTCCTTCTGTAGTGAGACAAGGTTGTTGCTGGTTTTGAAAACTTGCAGCAGCATGTGAGACCCGGGAGCAAAGCTGAGCTGGCCAAGGATGGAATCTTCAGACTATTTTAATCACGACTCTATTTCCCTTCAGCTCCTGCCCCTCTGCTCTCATTCTTACTCCTCTCCTCTAAATGGAGATTTTAAAAAATAAAACTCAGACACCTGACCCTTGGCTCACCTCCAGATGTGCCACAATATGCCTGCTTGTCATAGGGACTGCTTTTGCTCTGGAGGGCAAAGCTTTCACCTTTGGTCACTGCAGATGTATTTTCTTCTCATAATAAACTGAAAGTTACAATCATGCCTTTTGGGTCTCAGACAGTTCATTCGCCTATTGTTTCTTCAAATACAGCATACAATGAATGCAGTGGTAAAAAGCTGCACAGTCTAATGGAGTTTTAAACCAAAAATTCAGAAACAGTGAAAATTAACTTTCTCTCCACAAGTAAATTAGCTGCCAGGTGCTCCAAGATCAAGAAAGCAACATCCATATCCAACAGCATTGGAATTTAGGTTTTATTTCAGAAGTTTCTAAGTCAAGGATGGCCCAAAATTGCCTCTTTCATTGTTCAGCATAATATACATACCTCTCTTTTTAAATCATTCCGGACTAAACACAGACAGCAGAATACTTCCAGTTGCTTCTAGGTAGTGCAGAAGACATTCATATTGAACTTTGCAAACTTATCCTAGAAAACAGACTGTGTCTGTTCAAGACATTAGACATTCAAGAACACAAGAAAAACTGTATTAAATTGCATTCTGTATCCAGCAATGGAGAAGTAACCTGTAAGCCTAATCCTTTATTTCCTGTCTTTTTATAAAATAACCTGTCCACCAACCTCTTGGCAATGGAGTTTCTTCAAGAACCTTTTGTATGGAACCTTGAAAATCAAAGCATTGATGTGCACCTCATTGAACTGCAGCAGGTTGGGAGCAGGATTCACCTTCCCAAAGGCTCCTGCCCAATACACCACATTTCTCTATGGACTCACTGAACCCTTTCTATATGCCAGACTCTGCTCTCTCTTTCCAGTTTTTCCCAGGATCTTTCATAGACCTCATTTTATATTTCACTTACACAGCAATGGAGTAAACTCAGACAGAGGCATTCATACGGTTCCTGAAATTTCTCATGTGCTTCAAACTTAATATACTCACTGAATGCTACAGCTAGAGTTTGAATGTACAATCTGAGCATCCGAAGGGCTCAGACCAACTAGTGGTGCAAAGGATGTCCAAAAGCATGCATCACTACCCTGCTATATCACATAAAATCAAAGTCTTATACCTTCACCCCTTCGCTAGATCAGTACCTCCAGAAGAGCATTCTTTTTGTAGGTTTTGTTTTTTTTTTTTTTTCATGACAAGGATCTTCAGAACTAATACACAGAGCCTTTAAAAAGATTAAGGTACTTGGGTCCTAATAGTCTCTTTGCTTACAGAAAGGGCTGGCGCTTTCAGGATAGAGGATTCAGAGCAAATAAACAAACCAACCAATTTAGTCAAGAGCAGAAAGGACTAACGACTGAGAGGCTCAGTTTGTACTAAAACACCTTGAGCTGGAGTCCCAGCTCTGCCTCTGACAGGCTGCAGGGCCTTTGAAAGTCTTTCTATATCCACTGCACTCTGTAATTATCTTGTCTGTTTAGACTGTGATCTCTTCATGTCAGTGATTGACACAATATACTTGTGCAGTGCCAGAAAAACAGGCATCGTAGCACAGCCCAGGGTAGGACCCTGAGGTGCCACTTTAGTAACAACATTCATTCTCCTTTTCTGCCATTGCAGTTAGCCATAGCTTACATTATAATATCCACCTGCTTTGGACCATCTGCTATACATAAATGTCCCCATGTCTTCTTACATGTAAATATAACTCTTTGAAGACTCTTCTTACTGTTACTAGCCATTACTTGTAAAGTGCTGTCAGAATTTTCTGCACTATGAGAAAGAGGGGAATCCAAGCAGCCCTATAGTCCAAGCAGAGCAGCAAATCACTTGAAGCCAGGGGCTGGTTCCCATTGCAAGCATTCCTCAGGAGCTCACTGCTGTGCAGTTACAGTAGTTTTTCAGGGAACTGGCAAATGAGACAGTGTTTTTACTTTCAGTTAACAGGCATGTTTCTCAGCTTGGAAGGAAGTTGCAGGTTCACGAAGCACAGCACATGACACTAGGTTGAGCAAGGGAGGAGATTTAGAGACAGAAGGGTGGGAAGCAAGCAAAAGAAACAAGAGGAGGGACAGAACAAAATCAGCTCTGTTCTCTAGAGAGGCACAAACTAGATCAAAGCTTTTAAGGCTAAAAAAATTAAAATTTACATAAAAGGGATTAACTGGATGGAAAGTTTCAAAATGGGGTGGGGTGGGGTGAGGGCTTTGGTTGTCACATCTCTTCTAGTGTTCAGCATCTCATATATGTCAGAAAATTCAGGAAAGATCCATTTGAGACCCTACCTTTCTCTCTATTCCACAGAGATATCTGCCTTTCTGTGACAACAGCCCTGAATTTCAGAGCTAGAGTATGACAGAAAAGTGATTCTGTAGCAGATCTGTTCTACTAAGCAGGGATTATCTTTGTAAAAGATTTGTATGAAGTGCCTCACACAAGTGAAGCTGAAGAGGGCTTTTAGGCCCAGCTAAAGTACATATGATACAAAAAATCATCATCACTGCTGTAAGCTGGACCAGTGTGGCACTCGGTTGGAGAATATTGCAGTCCAGCAGCTCAAGAGAGAGAATATACTTTGAACAAATTAAGCCACTGGTTCTTCTATCTTTTCAAGATTCAAATGCCAGGATCACCCCTACCTGCCAATTCTATTTCAGTTCTTTCTGGCTGGAGAAATTGTACTGAGGATCATAACAAAATGAGGTGATTAGCCTCCTAGAACAAATACAGTTCTGTCTGCACAAGTGCTGAGGGGTAAAACTTTCTTGCTTCCAAAGTCTTTTGAGAGTCATGAAATTCTTTTCTTCTGTGTTGCATTTTGAAGTTGCTCCCCATGAATATCCTTGTCAGACAAAACTAACTCTCCACCTACTGACTGTCAGTAGTTTTCAGAGCTGACATATAAAAGACTCAGAGCTTGAAAGCTCATCTCTCTTCTCAAAAGTTACATTTCCCAGCAAATATTTGGCTACCTACCAGACAAATAAAATGAGTGTGGATGGCTCCATGTAATGGCTCTACCACAGAGGTAAAGACAGTATAAAATTGGGATTTAATTTGACTGTAAAGATACTTGAGACAAAATAGTGTCAGTTTCAGCTCAGACTTCTGTGTAATTGCAATTCTTTAAACAAAACATCTGAATTAAAAATTCACCTCTGTAAATGCAAGACTAAGTTAGATGCTGTTGTCTGCAGGAACCAGAGTTTCTGTGAATAGTGAAGCAAATCTGTCAGTAATTTAACATGGCTCACAGTGAAAAAAATAAATAGCTACAAGACCTTGAGAGGTGTGACGGCTGTGTTCAGCCTTCCAAACTGACCTTAACCCAGCCTGCCTGTGGCCGAACGTTTTTATGGTAGCACAGACTTGAATATGCTCAGCAACCCAGGCGGGTTTTACAGGTTAGCTAAATTCCACCCTGTGATAGGTTCCCTGCCCCCTGCACCTGAGATATCTAAAGTGAACTTGAGGGTATACAGGATCCCCCCCACTGCACTAGAAAGAAATAGGTCTGAAGTCCTTGAAAATGTCTTGGGAATATTTTTGTCATCTCTTTACGAATACATTGTTATTCATTTTTAGAACTGTCAAATCCAATTGCACTTTGAATTAAGCCTGAATTTTTGAATGGCAGCAAGAGACCCCAGCCATTTCTTCTAGATCTGACAGATAAAGATCTTGGATGTTGTGTGGTGGCTTACCTTGTGCTATATTTCAGCTGCTCCTATAACTATGGGTAGTCTGTTTAACCTAATGAGTCAGATTACTACAAAAGCATTTCTTCAACTGTACAGTTGCAAGTAAACCTGAAAGTGCTAGAATGGATAACTGAGCTCTGGGAGAGCTTGATGCAGGAATAAATAAGCCACCCTCTATCTTTCTGTTCCTATACAATGGTCAATTTTCATTCTGTTCCTGTACCCAAGGATACCTTTCTTGCTCCCATGACCTGGTGAAATCCCAAAATAAGGTCTTCGAGCTTTGGAAGGGGAATGCTCAGTAATGCTTTGACTATGTGCAATGGCATTTAGCAGGAATTTTCCCAAGAGTTCTCCAAAAGGTAGTACAGTTGTCCACCACCCCCAGGGAAGATCCTCTACTCTTAAACTTTCCATGGCATTACTCTAAGGGACATGAAGTCCACAAGTTGACAACATAACTCAAAAAACCCTAAGTCTAGAGAAATTATTTAACAGCTGAGAATTAAAATTAGCCAGATCTCACTTTAGTTTATCAGTGAATCTGTAGATTAGCACACATTCTAGCCAGCTCACTTTTGTCCTGCCTTCACTGACAAAAGAAATATGATTCTGGCTGTTGTTTCTGGAACAATGTTTCCGTGATCCTCTTCCACACCTAATCCTCTTCAGCCAAAACCATTTGAATCTGGCAGGGAGATCTGGATGAAAGAGAAGGTCTCTTTTATACAGATTTTACTTTTTGTCTCTGCACATCATTTTGTTAAGGAAGACTAGAAAGAGAGGAAAATTCAATAAATACAAGAGGTGATTGTTAGGAGTCATAGATAATGTAGAGCCAGAGAAAATGTAGGCACCCTCCCTACTAAACTTCCTCACAAGGTGACCCATGTATAAGAATGGAAACAGCTAAGTACCAATGTTCCCACGCTTTATAACCTGCATGTTTCTAAGTTATCATCCTTAGACTGACTGCATTTGGTTAGCTCTGAATGACGTATTATCTTATACAGAAAAAGTCACTCTATATTTATGTTTGTCTCTTGCCCATCTTCAAAGTGCTCATAAATGTTATTTTCTTAATTATTCCCAACTAACAGAAGAAAAGACTGACAAGAATTTAAGTGCCTTGACTAAAACTATGGAGTTTTGCCTCCTGTTTCCCTGGATTTCTGTGGATACCTGTTCCTCAACTATCACACATCAAACATCCAGTCATCTATTTTATGACAAATATTTCTGATCCTAATGGGTACGATTTGTTTTAGTGTCATTCAGGTTAATGCACAAAAAAGGAGTTTTACTATGTCTGGAAACACCTTTACAAGTACTTATTCAAATACACCCTACCGCAACAGGCACCCACTGCAGGATTTTTATACCCTGTTCACTAATCAGAACTATTTTGCAGTCTCAATCCAGTTTCTAGTAGACAGATGGTAATAGAAAAACACTGATATGCTTCAGACTTGAACCCTGCAGAACTCTCTCAGCAAAGAAAAAGACTGGCTGGTGCAGACCTCAAGCTCCCCTCTCACGCCATCGGGGATGCTCCCTCTTCAAGGTGAGCATGCCTGGTGCACTTGCTTTGCAAGTAAATCAAGCAAAGCACACATGGTTCATCAAACTGAGCTTTTCACCAGCATCAGGGAACATAAATTTCAATAGCAGCAGTAGCACCCTCTTCTGTAGTAGCACCCTCTTCTGTAGCCACATTTCTAGTGACATCACTATATATTCTGTGACTGAAAAATGTGGGGTTTGCATCCAGAAAGTATCTTTCCCTTCATGGGAAACCTGCTTTGCCTCTCAGAGTGATTATCATTCCATTACAGTCTCTAGATCATAGGTAGAGACCAAATTAAATAATTTACTTTAATTCAGCACATGACTTTTG
Source organism: Psilopsiagon aurifrons (assembly GCA_025447955.1). NCBI lineage: Eukaryota > Metazoa > Chordata > Aves > Psittaciformes > Psittacidae > Psilopsiagon > Psilopsiagon aurifrons. The sequence goes on along the minus strand of JAOEHY010013835.1, from coordinate 29,138 downwards.
CCAGTGGTGTTACTACACTAGACAACACAAAGCATCCATTATAAATTCTGAAAATATACTGTGCTGGTTTATATTTTCTTCTCTGATGCTTTTCTCAGTATTAACTCTGTATCTTCTCAAAATTACACATTGTCAAATTAAGCATGGTGGGTGGCACATTTTTGATTGTTAAGTTAAACCATTGAAAGATAACTCATTTCTTATAAATTAACAAGTTTTTTTATAGCATTGCTGTCTTGGTTCCACACTTTAAAAAAAAATCCACTTTTCCTTAATCTTTTAAGCTTGGGTTGAGCAGAGTTTTAAGGTTTGCAGAGCTGTTCTCCAGCTGAGTGTTTCCTTTTAGATATACACACCTCCTTGTTGGACATTCATTATCAAACCTTGTGTTTGCCTTTTATCTACAAGTCCTCTTCAGTGTTCAGCATAAACTACATGGACACCTTGCAGATTGACATTTCTTCATTCATGCTTTACCTTAAACAGCATGCGAAGACATCAAAGAAGAGGAGCCGACTTTGATGTTACAAAATGAAAAACGCCTCTTGATTTGCCAAGACCGAGGGAACTTGTAGTTTGCTCTTTTTTCCCTTAAAGGAATACTACTGCTTTGCCCATGAATATGTGAAAATCTTTGCTATTTTCACCAAACTTGTATAAACATTTTGTTCCTGGTAGAAAACAAGCCACATCTTATGGCAGTCCATTAAACACAGACCCCAGTGCCTAAACTACAGTGTCTTGAAGGAACACACACACACTTTATTTAATAAAGAGCTTATTTGTTTTGCACTTGTGACTTTGACACACTCCAGGTGTCATGACCCCCAGCATCACTCACTAATACTGATAATAACAGCACAGGCTCTGTGTTTTTCAGTCACAGATCACTAAGAGGGATTTAGAAAAGCATGGTCAGGCCTATGCTGCAGATTAAGCAGCTATGCAGTAAGAGGTATTATTTGGTTTGTCCACAGTATCAAATAGCCAGCAACAAAACAGAGAAGCCCTGATTCCTGAGTGGATGCTTGACTTGGCAGCTCACTCTGGTTGTGAAAGGCGATGGTGCTCAGCACTGTAACAGACACAAAAAACGCCAATAACCCTGGGAAGAGGCCAGTAGTAGCTTATCAGAAGGTGCTGCACTCCACACTGGGAAAGATTCAATTTGTTTCATAATTTCTGTTCCTATTGCCTTGAAAAGTATCAAGGGAGGTTTCTTTTGCAAGTTTTCTTTCATTGTTTCAAGTGAAGAGCTACTCTGTCCTTATAAAGACAGTAGGAATGTATATAATTAGTCCAAGGCTAGAGAACAAAGACATTCAAAATGAACATTTGTTACTGATTTCCCAGACTGAAGTGGAACTGAGAAGAGCATCATGAGAGGAAAAGATATGTAATTAAATGTGTTTTGTTAGAATGCTGCCTAGCTAGGTCACTGCATATGTATTATTTGACTGCATTGCTTCGATGTAAAGCACACAGTTCCTCTCCCTGGTACAGAATCCTTTGATTAACCAGCCTCCCTTCATTGGTGGAAGGGGCCAGCCCTTCTGTTGTTTAGCTGCCGGCGGTGTTGCTTGTGCTATTTCTCTAAGACTCTTCATCAGCTGTGGTTTGTCAAGAACATGCCTACACTGTAAGTCAGAATAGAGCTCATTTTCTTTGATATGTATTTGTAATGTGCTGCTCCAAAAGGAGAGGAATGAAAACTTTGGTCACACTGTTAATCTGCAGGAACTACATTTTAAGCAACTGGATGTGAGTACACTCTGCACATACTGTAGTGTCAGCTACTCCTTTCAAATAGAATTTTATCAATTGGTGCCAAGGCAAGAACATATGTCAAAAATTTACCCCAATTGATACAGCAAGAATGTATTTAGCCCAGACTTTCTGCTGTAGAGAGACCTTTTAATTTCAGTTTAGGGCTTGAAATTTTCCAAGCCAACATGTATAGCTACTTTACCTCATTTCTTGCTGCACTGGTCTTAAAGACCAGCACAGATACGATCATTTTTACAATTTGGCTCCAGTGCTATAGGTTTTCTACTCTAGGCTTTTACCCTGGAGCAAGTGTTTTGCATACCAAAAAGTCTGAAGTGAAAGAGTTACACTCGCTTGAAGGTCCACTTGAATGACTGTCAGAAGAAAGCCAAAATGGTAATCAGATCCCTATGAGATCATATGGAAAGCAGCCATGCCTATTTCACAGAGTCTTCTGATGTTGCAGGGGTCTGTAAAACATTTAATCACTGGAGTTTCAATAAGTTGAGATTTGTTGTGAGTACTGTAGAGAGTATTCATCTTAGATAAAATGCTGCCTGGTAATGCTCTTAGCGCTACATGAGCCAGAATGCAATCGAATATCCATGGTGATTTAGCCTTGCACCACCATCTCAGTGAAGGGGATGCAGGATTTTCACAGCTCTGTAGGAGTGGATTAATATAACTATTCATTACAATTCATGGGAGGCCTGATTCAACTTCTGTCAGAGTCAACGGAAAGATGCCATTTGATTTTATTGGGATTTTGGGCAGGTTTTTGTGTGTCTAATCCTGTAACCGCTCTCTATTGCTGCAGCAGCTTTTCAGTGTTCAGATGTGAACCCTGCTGCCCAGGTGGCACCTATGTGGCTGATAACCTGATCTGATAACCCAGTGGAGCCTAAGTGATCCTAATTCTGTCAGACAACTAAGCATGGGTGCAGAGAGCTTTAAGAGCTAAACCTTGTCTACATTGCTTTTATTTTATTCAAACCTGTGAAGTTCTGACTGACCTAGAAAATTAACTTAGCCGTAAACCAGGTTGATGTCTGTCTCTGAAAGAAGTGAATGAGTAGGGTTTTGAAGATGGCTCTGCAAAAACACACAGATGTGACTGCAGGTGAATGAAATCCAAGTAGCTCAGCTCACAACATACCCTTTCTTCTGGCTCAAAGTTTGATGGAAGCCTAGAAAAAATCCTTGTTAGCCTATCTTCATCAAACAACAAACAACCATTATCCAAGCTCAAAATGGACCTAGATTAAAGAGCAAATTTCTCACACAGGTCAATCCAAATAACCACTTCCACTTTCTTGCAAAAATCCAAACCTGTATACTGCCAGTGGACCTTATAAAATGAGGAAACCTGAACGATAGTTTATGCCTCTCACGTGTTTAAAAGAAAACACCATTTTATGCTGTAGTTTCTGGTTTTGATACCACTACTTAGTAGCAGAACAAGCAGGATTGTAGGTGCAAAGACTAAAAGATGGTTCAGCATAAGGTTCTACTGTGTTCTGTCTGCCTATACAAACAAAATATCTATTAGATTTAAAAGAGAGAGAGACACACACACAATGTGCTTAAAAATGCTTCTTTTTGTAGTGTAATTTAAACCTTATAACATCCACATAGGAAAAATTATCTGGACAATTTTCTGTGCTGCTAGAGCCAACCAATGAAAATGGATGCCTGTGATAAAAGAGAGCTGAGTTTTCAAAGGTGGCTCTTGAAATAAGTCAGATTTCAAAATGGAAGCCTTAGAGTATGAGCCTTTTGCCCTTGGCTGACAAGCACTTACAAAAGAACAGAAGAGGTTTTTCAGTGGATATTTTGAGTGTCAGGTTAAAAAAACCCAATCTGTGAATTAATTCAGATTTTGAGGAGAATCATATTCTCTCAAAATACCATTGTTAGTACAGAGGGGTTTTGACAGACTTGGCAGATTTCTGCAGCACCTTCTGACTGTACAAAGTTTTGTGTGCGTGACTTAACCTTTTTATTTCTGCCATTTGGAGTTCAATCTCTGTCATTGTTGCCCTCTGCATTCAAATCCTTCGTAGACTCAATACTCCTGACACTCACTGTTACTCTGCTCTGTGCTTTCAGTGTTATTCCAGCAAGAGTACTCCTTGTCAAAGCACTTACCAAGTCTACCTTGGAGGACTGTTTGCTGATCTCTAGGATGCATATGAATCTTTCTGGTTGTTTCTCTATTGTTACTAGCTGGCCAAGGCTTGCCAGCACCTAAATGTCTAACAGAAAAATGTTCACAGTATTATTCATATCACGTATAGTAATATCACAACAATTTAGTGCTCTGCTGTGCTTGAAGGTTGTACATTATTGAAAACTGTTTATCAGCATCACATTCACTTCCTGTCACACACCCATCCCCCTTGCTGCTAGCACCCATGTACAATGCTGCAGCACCTTTTTCAAGCTGCCTATCAGATGTTGTTAAAAAGAATTGTTGGAAGGCATAAGGGTTAGCCAGGTAAAATCCTGCGTGCTTCCTTTGTTTTCCAGGCCAAACACTGAAAAGTACACCATCTACAAGCCATATTTATTGTCCTGGTCACATTAGAAATCACCACAAATATCCTCCTTAATTATTAGACTATCTTTAAAGAAACAGGTGTCAGTACCAACTCATCTGCAAGAATCTCTTTTTAGCAGCAGACTAGAGATGGCAAGGCAAAGAAAGCAGACTAAATTATGGAACAGCAGTTATGCCATTTTAAGATGAATACATCCTAACCCAAACTATGCCTTTGCAGCAGCAGCAGTGCACTTCTCTACCAGTATCAGTGTGTTCAGACTACGGAACTTTCCAAATCTGAATGGGCCTAATTTCCAGGAATGGTTTCAGCCAGCCCCAGGACTTTCTGAGCTGCAGCCAACAGCATCTGCAGGTCCCTAAGGCTAGGCTGCAGCTTCTCCTCTTTCTGCGCTCCTTGCAGCCTCCTTGCAGCCTCCTTGAAGCCCTGCTGGCACCCTCAGGCACTCCAGCATCTTGCTTGAGCATGCTCAATAGTTCCCCAAGAGGAAAAGCAATCCCCCCACTTCCTCCCTGAAAACCCACCCCCTACTAGAAGGCTAAAAACAAGGACAAAAGTAGAAAACTAAATACTGTGCAGTAAATAAATGGGAAATGAATAATCAGAATTATAATAGCAAGACCATTGCCCTGCACAAGGGACTGAGAGTTTTTGAAAGGACAGAATCACTTGTTTACTGCAAGCCTCCAGGCAATCTTCTGACTGCTGAGAAGCCTTGGGAAGCAACTTCTCAATGGTCAGGTTTACATCCCACCCATTAAACCCATGCAGCCCTGGCTGCTGTCAAAATTGCAATGCTAAGCTAAAGTACCTGCAAGCACTGCCTATTTCGGTAGTATTTATTTAGTGCAGATTTGGGACCTCTATGGGGCATTGTGATCTCTGGAAATTTCATAAATAAACCAGCTCATTACTAGCATAATTAGCTGATCTCACATAGCTGTAAACCCTGGTCAAGGAAACTGATCCATTTCCTCCACACAGGCAGGTAACAAGCATTACACAGCAGTGACCCGAACATTTCTGTTAAATCTTTCCAGCATCTCTGAAACCTTCCAGAAAACAAGGGATATGTTGTATTTCTTGCTTGGCACTACAGCTGTAATACATAGTACCACTGCACTGTCAGACTCTCATTTACCTTCCCCCAATTGCACTTGATATTGCAATTAAGGGAGAACAGCTCAGGTATATTTAAGGACTTAAAAAGTGCTATCACACTTTGAACTATTACATCTCCCAATCTAAAGATGTTATCTACACTCTAGTCTCCTTCCCTGAAGAGCTCAGTAGTAGGAGCTAGGTGTGCAAACTCCTTCAGCAGTAAGCAAAACAGGAAGAGGGGGAAGAAAAGACATACAAAAAATAATTAACAACACCCCACCCCACCCCCCCCATTCCACTGCAAGTGGCCACCACAGCAAATTAGAGCTGATGCTCTTATTGCTAATTGAAGTACTACTATATCAAATGAAATGATTAAGGACTTGACTGGGCCTAACCTTCTCTCAGTAGAGATATGAAACTCAATCATGATAAAATACAAGAGCAATCTAGGCTCTCACTGTTAAGAATGCCATTTTACGTGATTCATCAGTGGCACAGCACCCTTAACGATATGTTCTGCATGTTAGTGAGGCCTGACAGCTTACAGGACACCAGGTCTCCTGCGTATGCAGATGTAGCTTTGTTGATTCATATTTCCCTAAGGAGTCCACTGTTGTGGACAGTACAGTTCAACAAGTTCAGGCTGAGCACTTAGATCTCGAAGAATGAACAATGAGGCTGCTCCAAAATTAAATCAGGGACACTACAGAGAGAAAGATCACAATAAAAAAAAGAAAGTGTGTGTGTGTGTGTGTGTGTCTATCCCTTGTCATAATTTAATTACTGGGAATCAGGAAATAAACAGGCATTAACGATACTGCCTTCTGAAAACTCAAGATTTCAGCTGAGACTTTTGGCCTGGAATGAAAATAGAATTAAATTTAAATTCCAGAATTCACTGGAAGCTGTACTCTAATAAAAGAAAATTTGAAGTCAGGCCTATGCTTCTAATTGAAGCAACTTAGCAATGCAAACACAGAGCTGACTATTACACTTGAAAGAAAGAGCATCTCTTCACACTGAGCATTTTCATCTTTAAGTTTCTATCTGAACATCATTACAAGCAAAGAATTCAAACCTGTCACAGTCCTTCGGCTTCACAACTTAAAAACTGCTGCAGAGCCACAGTTGTGCCATGCCTTTCTCTCTTGAACTCGCTATTTCTACTTCCTGTTGGAGCATAAGAGATTTTGGAACATCAAAAATTAATTTTTGAAGATGATTTTCAGATTATTTTTTTTTTTTCTTCATGTTTATCCCAAAGGTAATTTTCTACTCAGTACTCAGAATCTGGCTCTCATGCAGCCTACATCAAAAGTTGCCAGAGCTACAAACCAGTTACTAAGTAAGCTGACCAACCTAATGAAAAGTCACGCCTCCTGAAGGGAAAAAAAAATGACTGAAAGACATCAGGGGAGAAAAAATAAACTAAACTAAATTCCATTCTGCTGTGCTAAGCTGGTCAGAGAATGTCCACTTCCCCTAGATGGGGTAAAAATGTCTAATATAGCTGGCTGGGAAAAATAAAATGCAGGCAAGTAAGCTTGAAATTTGAGAGAAATTTTCACATTTTACTGGTTGACAGTGCTGCTGATGGCCCCACTTGCTGACAGCAGAGGCCACAGTCCCCTCCTGGTTATGAAATGACTCCATGTCCAGATCAAACCACTCACCATGAGGGCAGCATCAACAGGGCTGTGAGGGATCCCCTGCCAGCCATAGCAAGACAAACCAAGTGAGTATTTTCATCAGTGATAGAACCAGAGAACCAGAGCTGATCAAAACAAGCAGAAGGCACTGCTCTGTTTGGTCTGTACACTTTGTACGCTGCCACTTGAGAACTTAATTAGCCTGCATGCTTCATGTTTCTATCTTTAGTCTGATGGCATACAGCTGTTCTTTTCAACATCGCTGCCTACTGCCCTTTCCCTGCTGTTGGGGTACAATTGTAAACAGACATGGTGAGATCTTCTCAAGTTTAACCCTTTGCCAGTGTGGCCTTGGCTTACTGATGGGCTGCCAAAACCAGGGAGTTTTGGCCCAAATCATGAGGTAAATCATTTCATTACCTCATGTGAGTTTTGTTTAATTGCAGATACACCACCAGCACAGGGACAGATGGCACAGCCTCACATCCCAGAGTAAAACTGCCCTCCAAAGCCAAATGATGAAAAATAATCACCCTTCTGAGGGCAACCATACCTCCTCACCATACCTCAACCCTACCATACCTCATACCTCAGCTGATGGGGCAAAGCTGGTACTGCCTAGGGGCTGTGGCGGCAGCAAATGGTAGATCCTGCTGCAGATGAGCTAGGTTTGGGGCAGAAGAACAAGCCTTGGATATGAAAATGCATTGTGAAAGTATGAAAGGATATAGCTTATTTCAGAGTATCGAGGCCTGGTAATTTCCTTAGAAGATTTCCCGCCATGACAGATGGTGAGATAGACTGTGCAAGCATTTAAGAACAAAAAAAACCCAAAGCAAACCAGGGCTGAGGTTGTGATGGTCTGTTCAGGCTGGAGTGCAGGAAAGAAACATATACTGAAGATGCCAAGCTGGCATTGAACCCGAGTGAGGAAAGACTCAACAATGAGGCGTGAGCTCCCACTTCTGGCTGCCTATGCGTTTAGCATCAAGATGAGCGTCAGCACCTCTGTGCCCAGGAGTTGTAGGGCAGCAAGAAATACAAAGCTGGCTTTACAGTCTGAAGGTGCCAAGGGAAGAAGAGAACACACCTTTGCAGCATGTGTGATAGATGAAGTCTTCTAAATCTCTTTGCTTCTGTAATTTCTCATACAGGGTGTCATAGGCTTGCTCTTTCAGATGGGACATTCCTATCTCCCAGCTGCAACACAGCTGGCATCCGCGAGCCCGGCCATAACCCCCGGTTCAGAGCACAACTAATTTTTCCGAGCAGTTAAGAACTTACACATTCACCCACTCCCAAGATTTACCATATCAGTATCCTCCAGCTCCTGCCTCCCCCCAGCCTCCATCACATTTGTCTCTTGTAATCATTTTTTTCCTCACATCCTAAAAATTCCTGCTTGCTACATTGACAGTGATGTTAACGTCAGGTGCTGCATATCATGCCACACTCATGAGCTTTACATTCTTACGACATGGCAGACTTTGATACAATTACAGCTTGGCTACATATCTTAATTTATGTTACAGTATTACTGTAGTGATATCAGAGACAAATGTTTAATTCGCAGAACCTCAGTTTCAAATTACAGTCCCTGAATGCAAACAGCAGACTTCAATATTTTTTCATCAATTTCTTAGTTCGTAAAAATCAATTTCTGTAGAGTTTTTACACTGTACATAAAAGACTGTGGCATCAATTAGCCTTAATTCTTTTTTTTTTTTTTTTTTTTTTGGAAACCTCTCTGTAGGAAAATCTCATATTTCAGCAATTTGCATTATCCACACAATCTGCTTTGAAGTTCTAAGTTATGGTAAGAAAAGGATCCACTTATCTGCACATAAAAAATGTTCAAAGCTTATAAATTCCCTGAAACAGATGTACATTATCATTGGATTTGCCTTTCTCTCTTTGCTGTTGCATGGCTAATAGAGTTTCATGTGCCCCCTCACATCCTCCCCATTTAGCATCTTTTCTCTACAGAAGCATGCACCCTACTGTGCCAATCCACACTTCAAAGATTTCTGTCTATCTATTAGAAACAAAGCACAAAGTGAGAACATATGGCCCCTTTTAAATTTCCCACATTTAAGTCAATATCGTTTCTTTTCTCCTTTGGCAAAGAAACATAATAAGGTTTATCTTCTCCCTTCCTAAATCTGCTGGCTCTCTCAAACTGCTTGTGCCAATTCAGCAGTTACTTTGCAGTATCAGACTTGGCAGCACATATGAAAACAAAATCTCTAATTTTTAAAATTGCTTTTATTTCTTCAGATCAAGAAGATGCATTTAAATGATGAAAAAGGACAAAAATGTAACTGCACACTCTCAGATAAGTGGATTTTAAACCCATGAAAGGGCACAGCAGAGAGTCAACCGCAAAAAAACATTGTCTTGTTCAAGTCCTTTTCACGGTGACATCTTTCAAAGTGTTTCCTATCCCCAACTAAAGGGATGAGGGAACATTTTAGAAATTATCGTCTTACCGAGTACAAGCATCTGCTTATCCCATGTCCCATAGCACCCCCAGACTGTCATTGAGGGCAGTGATTAGGTAGTATGAGGCAGGTTCCCCTCCTGAGAAAAAGGAAGAGTTAATTGCCCCGAATTCCTTCATACTCCTAAAATTTCTCTGTCAGGATTACACACATAGTGGACATACCCAGAAATAGCTAATGTGTCTGGAAATTTCAGACCACTTCTTTGGAATGACTGCATCCTGCACATCCTTGGGGAGGTGGGTAACAGGGCACACAGGATGTTCATGGTCAGGTCTGCTGTTCAGTGGATTTCCTTTACATTTGTGGGTAATAATAAAAGTGGTATCTATATGAACAAAGGCTCCAAGTAAAGTAAACTTCATTGACAATTGTTAGAAAGATCAGCAGACACAGTATTCCGTGAATGCTTAATTCATGATTCCATTATAAGGGGTTGCAGTGATGATGTTTTTAGCAGACTAAGGTATGAAAGTCTTGCCCCACTCCTGAAGACACTATGACTCATGGTTTGAATTCATAGTCACTAGCTAAAATGACTTTATTTTGGACTCCTAAGCTGTCAAGATTGTAATCTTTAAATTAATTGATTTTAGCATCACTTATTTGACCAGGAAAGTTCTTATAAAAACATGTCCCTGGTCAGTGCAAGCTCTGAGTGTCCCAGGGCATTGATTCCAAGCCTAAATTACACTAAAAAGAGTGTAAATTGAAGTACCTCTGCTTACACCTGCTGATCCAGTAAAGCTGCACAAAGTTCCTATTGAAACCCATGTAAGTCACATATGCAGAGTCACTGAGGGTTATGGCCTTAACAGATGGCACTCTCAAACAGCAAGAAGTTGTGATTATAGACATCAAAAGTAAAAAAAATTCCCTGAGAAGAGTGCAAAGAGACAGGAGGAATGGGAGGCCCACAGTGCTGCTTTTTGCTTCTCTTCATACTTTTGCACTTACTGGGAGCCCTGAGTCTCTTTAATTGAGCTTTTCCTCTCCTCCATTCCTAGCAGGGTGAGAGGGTTAATTGCTTCAGACTGAAACATTACAATTTTCATACTCCTGCTTCCTAGTGGCATGTTGAGTATGCAAGGATGCCCTGGGCAAGCATTGCACAGGAATCCATACAGCACTCAGAGAAGGGTGGAATATGTACCTCCAGTCCCCACTGCCATGGGTATCTACAAAGCACCTTTATCTGCAGCTTTAAAAATCAGCACCGGACAAGTGAGACCTTAATGCTCAATTGCCATAGAATTTCACTGTTTATCTTAGTTGCACTAGCGTTACCAGTCCCGGTTGTTAACAACCTCAAGTGGCACTTTATTCATCTATCAACAGTCTTATCCTGTGAACAAGCAAGTGAAGAACTATAAACACCCACTCCAAAGACACTTTGTCGGTTTAAGCTAAAGCCTACAGAAAGACAGCTCAAAGAACACCAGTGAGAAGAGACAAAATACAACCTCCAAAACAACATTTTAATCTACAAAGTTTTATTTGTCTTTTTAAACTTGTAAACAATAAAAAGAGCTTATCAAATATCTGAAATTAGTACAAGAAAAAATGATGACTCATAGCAAACTGCATTTGAAGGTCCAAATTCCAAGACATGCATGGGGCATTTCTGGCTTCCATTTGTGAAGCTGAAGACAAATTTGGCCCAGTTTGTTTGGTGTCTTAGAAAATTCACAAAGCCTCGGAGTGTTATACTTCTTGAATGAAACAGAATGGGGAGGATTAAGTGCAAGAATAAGCACTCAGCACCAGAAGGATCTGAACCCCTATCTTCATCCACAAAGTACAGGCTCACCAAAAGAGTACATCTCTTTGCTGACAGCAATTACAGACTGCTTTGGCTATACGGACTAGGCACTCAGAGGAAGACACAGACCCCACTCCATAGACATGTCATGAAAACCAGAAAGCACAGTGCACATCATTACCATTAAGCCTGTTATTGTTAACGTTTGCCCATTGCCAAATTTATTAATCCCCTTAAAAGATATAGAAGCTTTGGGCAACGTTTGACCAACTTATGTATATTTGCAATCAAACAGAAAAAGAACTGAAGCTACTATTCAAAACACATTCTACAGGAATATTGAAAACATCTGTAGAAACACATTCCTCTGTTTCTGAAAATACTTCCCTCAGCTTGGACAGGGACTCGGGAACTGGAGCATCATCTATTACCCTGTTACAGCCCTAGTGGTGATTATCTACAACTTCTCTTCCTTGCTTCTCTCACTGCACACTGGAGACTGACCTCTTCCAGGAAGTCTTCAAGCTTTCCCAGTGAAAAGCATTCTATGAACTACTCGTGCTGTTTTATAAGCAATAAATGTACCATAAGAGATTAAAAAAAGTAACATGAATATAGTGTCTCCATACAGTGTTTTCCTGTCTCTTGGCTGTCTCCCTCTGCACCTCTATCAGACGGTTCTATGCTATCCATACATATCTCAAATCTTTCCATCCTTCCTTTGTCAGTCTTTCTTCACAGCTCTAACTTTCACAGTAATCCATCTCATAGTCCTTAAGTTCTGCTATTTTAAAACTTAGTTTAAAACTCATCCATATGATTTCTATCAATTTAGCTCAGTAGGATCAAATTATCTAAATTATATAGAAATATAAAAGTAAAGTATAATTGAAAACCTCATTATTTAATACCTACAATCCAAATTTCAAATAAGATGCATTTCAATGTCTACTAAATAATTTCAATATAAAGTTATTTGCTTTTCTGTGTCTGTCCTTTTTAGCTTATTTTTAGCACATTTTAAATGTACACAAGCAAAAAAACCCCCAACAAAAACCAAACCAGCCCCATCCAAGTCAAATCCACTGAACATCCGTCAGATATGAAAAAAAAAAAAAAGAAAAAAAGAAAAAAAACTGAGGCTGGTTTTGCTGCTAAGTGCATTAAAAAAGAAATCTTCCAGAAGATGTTTAGATATTAAGTTTAATTTTTATTTCATGGATTTTGAAACATGCTTCTGCCTGGTACATTTAAAAGAAAAGGAAGCCTGACAACTAATAGGACACTGAATATGACTTGGTTCCCAGCAAAACCATGAATAAGTCATGTTTGAAAACATATTTTCAGATCTTGATGAATTGCATCAAGATAATTAAAGGTGAGACTTGCTCAGCTGACACGTTTCCAAACATGAACATTCTCGCCTGTACTCCAGGCAAAAATCATGGTGAATGTTTTGCAAATTTTTTGCATGATGAATTTTTCTGATGTATAGCCTCGGCTACAAGGGGCCTAACTTTCCTGCTAATTGGAACACAAATGAAATCTGTCATTCAATAATTGAGGTATGCAATGACATATGGAGAACAGTAAGCATTTGCATATCTGTATATTTATGTGGCAACTTGTAGACTGCTGAGCATACACAGTACTTATCCCTTTACAAAAGATCACCTCTGTAAGAATCCATCTTGTGCCATTTCCTAATTTCTGCTATACGACACACACATGTATATATATATATATACACACATACATATATATATACACATATATACACCTTTAAAGTAATCCAGCTCTACTTTGCTGCTCTGTGCTTATGATGACTACAGTAGGAAGGCAGTTATAGCAGTCATGTATTTGGCTTTTTAATTTCATGTGGTCTTAAGAGGCTGGTCTGCCAATATGCCAGAAGAACCTGAACTTCATCATCGGAGGGCAGAACTGGGTCTTCATTTCTAATAGTGGCTAAATAACATGTGAATGTTTTAAAAACATCTGGAAGTGCCTTGAGGTCCTCCAGTGACATCAGTATAAAGCACAATATTTGCTGCTAATCTTCATTAACTTACCAGCTTGATCTCTTACAATAAAATTTCCATTTAATATTAGCTACTACAAAACCATCAGCAGTAAAATGCATAAAAAATAAATACTGAAATCACTGTCTGCACATTATGTAGACTTCAAACCCACATTCCTGGAATGAAATTATAGGCACCCTGAAGCCAGTGGGAACCTGGCAGTCTTCCCAAAGCTTTCACTAGGACAAAGATTTTACTTCATTACACTTAGCTTTAGTTTACTTTGTGTAAGCTAGTCATAAAGTTGTGAGAAGAGCTTAGCAATCTTCATTTTCAAAAAAACCTGGCTTCCCAAAAATTGCAGCTGGTAAAGATGAGCAAAATTTTTCCACTGAAATTTTTTCAGCAAATAGTGCAAATTTTGGGATTCACTTTGTTTTGCTGAACTGATTTTTAATAAAAACAGAAGTAGCAAGTGAAAAAAACTAGAGTTTTCATTTGGAATTACTTTATGCCGCTCCATTTTACTTTTAAATAATAATAATTTCTTTTTTTTTCCTCAGAAATGAAATTTTTTGTTTAACCAGAAACTAATCTATTTTATATTCAGATTCAGCCACAGTTTTGAGCAACTTAAAGAAATATATACATATATATTTTAAATCATTTTCAGATTTAAAAACAAGCTGAAAAATCAGTTATTTGACACAGGTCTAACAGTAGGGGATAAGAAATTTAACTTTGAAACTTGATAGTTTAAATATAAAACCAAAGCACACCCAGTCCATACCTTATGGCCTGATCCTGTTCCAAAAAATGTTAATGCAAGCTCTTTCATCAGTGGGATCTGCAAGCACCGACAGCGATTGCAATAAGCCCCTGAAATCCACAAGAAGAAGGAAATCTACTTTCTGAACTAGTAAAACTTTAATTATCAGGGGGTTCTCTTGGCACAGTTTTTGCTGTTAAATAAATAAAGCATTTAGTCAAAACCATCTATATTTACTATACAAAATACTGAAAAGCAAACATTTTTAAAAGATACAGAAATTTAAGATTCTGTGAAAAGAAGCTGTGCTACATGTTATTCACACTTACTGCACATAACACAACTGCAACACAGTACATAGATACTGTATGTCCATACATGGCTGGTGTAAAGTTTTAGTATGGGGATGCCACGTTATTAAAATGTATTTGTATTTCACAGAATCTCAGCAAGGTAAAATTAGTCCATTGAATCCCCAAATACAAGTAACCAAAACAAATCAAGGCAAGGTTATAACCAATGGTCAGTTGTGTTACATTTCAGAGTTGCCTTGGCACAGCTGGTACTGAACACTTTTCATTCAGTTAGGATTTTGTTATTCGTGCTGTTAACTTTTCCAGCAAAATATCTTTGGGTGAAAGATTTATCCCCTTCTGTTGCCCCTTCTTAGAAAAACCCACAGTTCTGAAAGCACTCTCGTTTTCCAGAACTATTTCTGGCTTTCAGCAACAATCTGTGTTTAATAAAAGTTACTAAGGAATAATTTCCACCTCCCAGTTTTTCTGGCAGGTGCTCCCCTGAAAAGAGAACAGCTTTAATTACATCTTCAAAACAAATAGCATGGCATCCCTTCTTAGATGGAATGTACACTTTTGTGTTTTGCATGCGGTATAATGTAAGTTACTTGAATACATCAGACTTTGTTAACACTATAATATAAATAAGCTTATTCCTTCTACTAGACATATAAATGCCATCTTTTTTTTTTTTTTTTGTTGCAGTCCATAATTATATATACATTGAAAAAGAATGATACACAAGCAGCAAAAAGGCTTAGAATACAACAACTCAGTGGTAACTAACCAAATTTGTGGCCTTTTCATATTTTGAATACAGAAAATTCTGCATATAAATATTTTTGGACTTTAGGAATTTTAAAAACAAACAGAACAGTATAGTTGTCACACAGATCAAACACATTTTGAAAACAGTTTGTTAGATTTAACAGAGCACATTGCTGACAGCTAAAAAAATAGAATAAAATAAACCAGATATTTTAAAGAGGACAATAAGTCTAAACAACGGCTGATCCAGAGAGACAAGAGATGGACCTAATTACCACAAAGCAGTGATTCTATTCCAATTCCACAAGAAGGCAAGGTTTGCAATTTTTCTTTCAAGGTTGATGTCTCCATGTTCTTAGAAAAGACAACATCCCTCTAAAACTAGTCAGCAGTAATGGGGTAATACCCATTTTGGACTGATCAAAGCTCTAGTCAGAAAAAAAATACCCTAATCTTAAAGGGCTTATAACAATGTGGGATAATTACATTTTACAATATATACTTTAGACAAAACACCACAACACTTTAAATAATTAAAACCAAAAGCAAATACTTTTATAGAACAATTATATTTTGATGTGAAGAGTTCTCTAATGCTCCAAAAGCAACATAGGTGTTTTTCAGTCACTTTCTACTTGCAAAATGGTGATCTGTACAAAACACAACTGAATGCATTACAGATGTGGGCACCATAGAAACTGGAACTTGGATGTACTGACTCTTTGTTTCACTTTTCTGGTTTACTTCTGAACTTCAAATTTCTCAGCAGCCCGTAAGGTCTTGTGAGTATGGTCTCATTCTCCTCTATGGAACGGAAGCCCTATGATATGGAAAAAGTAAAAGAGGCCAGAATGACTGTGAACAATGTTTTTTTACATATTGTCTCAAAAATTGGTAGGTGCTGGGGAAATTTAAATTGGAGCCACCTAAGAAAATGCCATGGCATGTGCTTCTAAAAAGTCACTGTTGTGGAAAAAAAAAAATAATTACAATGTTAATATTCAAACCACAGATTTCTAAAACACAACAAAATGTACCTGAGAGTGTGCATATTTATATATATATATATTTATATTTATACTTTATATATATTTGCCAACATTTAAAGTGAGAAAGTATATTTTCCTCAATTCTTTCTCAAAACAAAGAACTGTGGATTTAAACAAAACAAAACCCTAAACAACTTCTCTCCTTCTCAAACCCCCAAGAACTGTACTTATGGCCCAAGCACTAAAGTTTAGTGATGCTTTTGAAAAACCCATTTCACATCCTCCTCTTTTCAAACAGTTACTCCAAACAGAATGGAGAGCAAACAGGAGAAACAAAAAAAAAAAGGAAAAAAAAAGTATATTTAAATATTACCCACTATATAACAGACTATATTTGTGTCAGTGAAGAATCTCCAAGAAAATAGTGTAAGTTGTACAAATGTAGCTCTGTTGACAAGTATAGCTAATATTTCCTTGTAATTTTTAAGGTAATTTGAAAGGATGTGAACACAAACAGGCTACACAAATGCAGTATATTAAAATTCCCCTTCTGTAGCACATTACAATCAATAAAAAGAAAATAAAATCTGAATAATACTAGAGGTAGCAGCTGTTTGTATTTTCCATTATTCCAAGTATCTCTGGAGTCCAACCCTTCGAACATTGCTCCCCTGATAGAAGGCTTGTGTGCGATCAGCCGACATACAGCAGAGTGGTAAGCTAGATGTCTGCAAGAGTGTTTGAAGTATCTTTCCTACTACAATGGAAGTAGTACTTTTAAAGAAGTGCGTTGATGACCTGCATTAAATCACAGCTCAAAAAGCTATGGCTGTTTGCTGTTTTACAGCCACTTAAAAAAAATCCAAACCCACAAGGTGTTTAAGTATGCTATGCCATTCCACAACATATAAATAGGGTAAGTTTCAGGAGTTCTGTATAATCTCTAAAGTATATGCTAGCTGAATATTAATGGAGTAACAATAATATTAATCATAGTAATGCCTTAGTACTGGTATCACAAGAACACATTTCCTTCATATGGGATGATTCTTGGAGGATGTTGGTGGGATCTCTTCTATGTCTGGTAGAAGTGATGGTAGTGGTGGTGGTGCTCATGGTGGTGGTGGTGTTCATGTCTTTGTATCATCTGTCCAACCTGGCCTTCATATAAAATGACTGTGGGTAGGTCTTTCACATGTTCCTTTTCCACAACTGTCCCTGGAGAATGGAAGGTTTTGCACATTTGGTGATTCTCCTTTGCCCTCTGCTTATGCTTCTTGTGAACCTGTTGAGATTGCAAGGGGAGGTAAGGAAGATTCTGGCCTGCCCTTGAACTAGGGGAAGCCATTGGCATGGGTGCCCCTTGAAAAGGTTTATTTCTAACTGCCTTTCCTGGATGCACAGGGGCAATGTTTTTGCCCTGGGCCTTGGGAGACCTCACAAAGTGCTTGCTGGAGTCTTGGTTCCGCAGCCTCTGTTGGATTTCTGCAATCCTGGCATATGAACTTTCAGCCAGATTGGTGTGGCTAGGATCCATCACTTGAGATTTCCTATGGTGAGCATGGAAGGTTTCAGGTTCATGAGAACGGGATCTAGTCTGATTCGCAACTCTGCATGGTGGGTCATGTTTTTGAGCTGCTGGAGGAGATCCTAGGAAATAACAAGCTGAGTTAGTCATCTAGTATTTCAAAGTTTTAATTAGTAGCATGCACTTGGCAGGGATAGCATTATTGGCAGAGTGAATTTTTCCTAAGGAAGTGAATGCAATTATAGCTGTCTAGTTTAATTACACTTAATAATTCTGGCTAGTAAATAATACACAGACAAGTACATATCTACATAGGAGTGCATGTCTGACTGTATGCATAAAAGTCTTTATATTATCTTCCCTTGGTCATCATCTATCTGAAATTCACCAAAATAACTGTGAATGGAATAGTAAAATCTTGGCAAAGGACAGGGAAAGGGAGAAAATTCACATCTCTTTAATGTGCAGACAAAAGCTAAAATTACAGGTATGAACCCACATTCTCCTACTTTTTGTCAGTAGCTTGCACAAAATATATGCTGGTATTATCTTGGGAACAAACTCTAACAGCCAAAAATCCGTCCTCACCTCACCCATAGACTAAACTTTAATTATTTAGATGCAGAGATTATTCTCCTAGGCTCACCTCCAAGTTTACCTACACAAACAAGCACTTCAAAGCAGGCTTGCAGCACATAAGCCACTCCATTGTGATACCACCTTCACTAGTAATTATTTTGCAGTATTCACACAGTCCAATTCCTTAGAGTAAGTCACTACAGACAAATCACACATCCAACTGAAGACAGGAAAGATGAAAAGGTAAATTACAAAATTACCTGGCCCAAACTTTGATGTGTAGTTTTCTATTCCTGCAAGATCCAAATAGTGGTTTCTCCTTTCAATGTTCTCATCAACACAATGACGATAGCACCCACTTTGCTCTGGATTGTTCTCACTCTGGTGATATCTGTTAGCAGGAAGCAAAATTACAGTTCAGCAGAACTTCTTTAAAGTTGTTATCACTATCTGGTTATCACTATAACCAACAACTGATGGCCCCTTTGAAGTGACGTGAGTTGCTCACAAAGAAACAAAAAATGCTTGAAATCCTGGATGACCAGATTTGCTAAGTTGATAGGCCTGAACAGACTGTTCTTTCCCCTCATATAAATCGACCCCAGTGTTGCAAAGCAAGGGAGGCTTTCAAATTGCATTACGCATGAAAAAAACAAATAAAACTGTTCCTAGGGTTTATTACATTGTGACTTAGGGCCAAACCATTCAACCCAATCTGTACATGCCAAAGAAAACCTGCTCTTTGATTCATGACTGTTCCCAACACTGTGAGGGAGCACTGGGGCAAGCCTTGTGTCAGGCTAGTCATGTGCATCTGCTGCAGAGAGGCAACAGTACAGGTTTAGTAACTAAAGAAAGCCTGAGAAGTGAAGGTGTTGGTAGGGCACCCAGAGATAACTGCCATTTTCCAAAATACAATTAATAGGGTCAGATAATAAGCTGGCTTCAGAATCTCGTCTCCTTTTCCTGCTCAGCTTTGCAATTTTATTTATAGCAGAACTATTTCCTGAGAATGAATATCTGAAATACCATTCCTTTATGAGGTAGAAAAAAATCAGGCAGAGGCTTACAGTATTGTAGCCCATAATGCCAAACAATTTAATTCAGCAATTTAAATGGATGTCTGCAGACATGAACAATATTTTCAATATAACAAACAGGATAAGCAGAAAACTCTTCATTAAGCTGCTGCCTGGCATTCAGATAGTTCAGTCTCCAACGCCACAAGATAGGCTTTGCTATTTCTCTGTGAGATTGCACGGATGTCAACCTTAGACCAGAATTTGGCCTTGTATCCTACACCAGTTGCTAAATCTGGGATCTCTACTGCATGGTGCCTAATACTCCACTTTAAGTCTATTAACACATTTCCAGGTTTCCAAAGGCTGCTGATCCCACTGAGCTTTGGCACAAACTGCTTTCCTGGTCTGGTGTAGTACTGTTCAGGGACATTACAGAATGGAGTTCCCTGTGTCACTGTCAGACAGAGGTCTTCAGTTTCTTTGATAAAAGTCGCAAGACTTGACCTACATGGAAGACGATTTTTGCTCTACTTTGATAGAGGTAGAGTCTCCTGAATGGAGGAGAGTGTGCTGGATAGCAGGTAAGTTTTAAAGACTGAGGCAGCTTGAACTCAAGAAGTGACATGTGGTACTGACAAAAATGAGGGAATGTCCAGATATCCCTTATTCTTTTGGATACATAGCCAATTCAGTACCTTTCCTGCCTCAGACACACCTTTATGAGTTGTTACACTTTCACAGGTCTACATAAAAGACCTCTGGGGCTAGACCCTGGGTAATTTGAGTTGCCAGGCATGAAATGCCTGTGGAAACCACTGGGACTTGCACACACATGCTGCACACAACACACAGTTAACCCAGAAAAAAAATCACTGGATTTGATTCAACAGAAGAAAGCAACACTGTATGCAGGGCTGTCTGTTGAAAACGAAGTTAGCAGGGAACCTGCTGTTTGGTTCCTGTAATAAATCCTCTCCCTCATCAAGGCAGTAAAGAGAAACTATGCCAGTACTGCCACACTCCTGAATTCCAATAGTTTTCTTACATGCAAGATGCCATTCAACAATACTCAGGCAAAAAATAAAAGGTGATGCAGTTATATACTTATAAGAGCTGTGCTCTACTGTCAAAGAGAACTTTAAGCCAGAGAACTGAAGCATCTGGCATCCAGCCCCATGATGCTCACCTGGGTACACATGCGAAGATGGGAAGACACAGGCATGCACCAGCCACACATCAAGCACAGTGTGTAAACATATACAGTGTTGTTACTGGGTCTTGGTTGGCTTTGTTTTTAATTAAAAAAGGCATCTGCTTAAGTGTTTGTGAAGTGTATGAAAGCCCTTTCTAAAATTTCTGCCCTGGGGTGACATGCTGATGGCAATAAGCATACAATGATATAGCAGCAAGAGGAATAGCACAGTGACGGAGCCCAGGGTAGAAAAACACAAAGACATTTCCCGAAAGCTATGCTCATTGATAACATAGAGTTTAAGCCAGTCAGGAAGAAATCACTTCAGTAGGAAAGAAAGAAAGAGTGAGAATGTGTATCTGTGGGTAAAAGGATGTTTTAGAGGCTGATGTGAAATATGAACTAAGAATGGCACAAATATTCCCAAGCCACAAAACTGCCTGGCAGTTCTCTTCCACCATCCATTTTGTACCGTGCATGCCAGGCAAACTAGATATGAATGTAGCAACTTATCTTGATACTTGTATTAGCCCTAAAGGTGAAAACTGCCTGGAGCTTCCAGCAGATGAAAAATCTAACCCATCAATCTCCCACCTTCTGGATAAAAACACTTTTATCCATTTTGTCTTGAATATTAATCACATCTTGCCTAGAATTCCTAAGTGACTGAATTCTGAAATGTGTGCACTTCCCACAAAGTCCTCATTACTTCTTTCAAATAAGAAGCCTGCATTAATATCATGAGATTCTGTTATGAGGCTCAAGGAGCTTTCCTGAGGGTTAGCAATTTGACCAGAGTGTGCAAACACTCCTGCAACACACACAGCGTGAGCAGGACATTCTTTGTCCTGTCCACATTTTATGAGATGTAACAAAATCTGTTAGATACTAACAGTTCTCTGACCCTGATCTGCTCAGCTCAAGATACAGATTTGTTCTGTCTAGGAAGCCTCTATCCAAAGGGATGAGAAGGACATACAGCAGAGCCAAGAGTCTACCCCAACATTTGATGCCTCGGTGACTGAGAATTTAAGCAAATGGCTGCTGTTCATAAAACCACTACATTTGCAAAACCAGGACTTCAAGGGGATTTTTGCAACTGAAAGGGAATTTTTGCAACAGATTATCAAGCAAAAACAGGCCTTAAATTCACACAGGATGAACCTTTGCTAATGGGCAGAGGGAATCTGAATACTACATTGAGGCCAGTAAACAAAACCATGGAATATTCTTTAGTTCACAGAAGATTTTGTTCCTAACATACGATTAGAAGTCATTTTAGACTTCTTTTAATCTGCAGTTTGATTGAGTGGGATAGTCTCACCGGGACAGCTCACTGGCATTTTTACTCTATCCAAAAAAGGGAGTCACTGTTTTGTTGTCATCTTTAATAAGACTGAATGCTCCTTCTGATAAATGTATTATGTATTTGGACAAATATCCCTAAATCCAAGGAAAGCTAAGAGTGGATTTTTATTTTTTTCTTAAATTTGCAACTGAAGAAACAAATGTAACAAATGATTCAATGTCATTACTGTAGCACTTCAGTGAACACTTCCTCTTTGCCGTGGTGTTAAACTTAAAATCCTAAACCAGATCAAACCTATACACCAAGATGACCTGTTTGGAGCAACTGCTCCAGGTTCAAGTCTATCAAAATTATCTGCTTTTGACTTATTTTTCTATCCATTAGAATACCAAATTCAGAAAAGGAATAGTACACCTACTTATGATTGCGAGATTAACATTTTTCTTAGCTGTAAAAATATTTAGTACCTGAAAAATATATTGCAAATGATTATCACATACCCTGAAGTTCAGTGCAGGTAATATCTATCAGGTAGGCAGAACCCTTGATAACAGGATAAATACACATGATTACACATATTCAGAGGAAGAAGGCCTGTTCTGGACTGGCACCAAAAATAATATTGTGCATTCTATTAGGGAAGAACTAAAACTGGGTTGTTTTTTTTTTTTTAATCTAATCCATAGATGGCTGCAAGTGTACCTGCACCTCTTCATAAAAGAAGCCCACCGTGCTTGCGCTTTATTGGAAATGGATGCACCCTGAGTCACACAGGGTGGAGTCCATTGAAAGACATCAGACATATTTTTTCAAGTGGTGAAATGTATTCTGAATCTTACAAAGAAAAAAAAAAAAAAAAGTCCAAATTTTCCTGTAAGATTACATTAAATATATTAGTTCTAAGCAAGTAGGCTAATTCCTCATGGGTACTACCAAACAACTAATTCTGCAAAGAAGAAGTTGACTTAAAGCTGATGTGGCAGCAGGGGAGCATGGTTTCTAATAAGTGGGAGTCAGCAGAGATGGTGTCTTTGCTAAGTCACTGTGGAGGACAGAGAAAGGCAGGAGTTGGCCTCTGCGGAGATCAAAAGGGTTTGGGACACTTTTAGCCAAAGGCTGTGCTATAAACTCCACTAGTAGGCACAATATTTGCAGATAGCATCTAAAAAGACATTGCATGTCCTCCAAAGAGCCAAAAGAAGAAGAAAATTTGAGTCATCTATTCTACGGATTTGCTTTCTGGGTTCCGTTTAAATATGCGAAGTATTCACCTCTGGAATCTGCTGATGGTTCCATAGTGAAAATCCTCTAATTCCTTTGTTTTAACACAACTTTAAAAACTAAAGCAAGGAAGTAAACAAGAAATCAATGGTTGAGGTTTCCTTAGAGGTACCCAGTGTCCCTGTTAGGACATAGGGCTTTTTCCCCTTACCTGAGAGAAGCCCGCTGCTTTTTCTCAGAGCTTCTTACTTCTTCAGTAACTTTGCTTTCAGCTCTATGCCTGGCACTTTGCAAATCTGCCAAGAGAAAGGACATTATTCTCACATTACTGTCCTTGCTTATCAGCGCAACTAACATGCCACATTGCAAATGCATTTTTCTTGTTGGTAGATCAAGATGGAATATATTATTTCATATACCCTTCTGAAAAGTGCTTTTGTCCACACAACAGATTTTAGGCAGGCATAACCTTGACCATAGGACATTAAGCTGCAAACCATATGGCAGGTGAAATGGAGCTTCATTCACACTGATATACTTGTCTCTCAGGAGGGCTCAGCAGCTTGAAGCTTTACACCACACTAATGGACCACAAAGCTCCCCAGAAGTACAAATTTTCTTATGTCTGCACTTGACTGAGTAGATGGATATATTAAACCTGAGCTAGCAAGGCTTTCTTTTTGTGTAAGGTGCCCACATTTTCTACTGTAGTATTACTTTAAATACTTTAAATTATTTTAAATACTTTAAATTACTTTAAATAAATGTTTTTAGTACTTCAGGTACTGAAGTAATTATATAACTATTATTATAGTGAATATAACATGAATCAGTCATCAGAGTATACTTCATTTTCAGTGGCAGGCTCTGCCACTATAAAAAATTTCAATTTTTATGCATAGATTCATAAAGGTTATTTATGTTGAATTGTTTGTTCTTATCCAGCAGCAGTGACATCTCTGCACTTGCAAAAAACATTTTATACCACTACATCTGTTTCCACACAAGCTGAGCACTGTAGCATCAGCAAAGTTAAAGTGGTATCAGTTGAAAAGGCCTTAAATTTGCCTTGTGGTACACAAAGGTAATTACACACCATAACCGCTACAGCTGCTTCCGAAAAGAAACAATCAGTCAGGTAAGGGAACTCTAATTTGCTTAAGGAACACTGAAAAGAGGAGGGTAGGCAATTTTGCACCCACAAAGCAGACTTATAGGGTTTAAAATACCCACATAAGTATTTGCCTTTATGCCTATATTTAATTGTAGTAACAAAATATGAATTTGTATTTTTGAGGGATTCTTGAAATCTTTTGTACTTTTTCCAACGGCTGATCACACATCCTTACCAGAATGATTTAACAAGATATTCTTTTTCTTCTGGCTGCCATCTGGTGCCACAGTAAGTTTTACTCGCAGAGTTTTGCTGGAACTAGGAGAATGATTTACTGATGCATCAACTACTTCATAGATGGTATGAAGCAAGCTGGTAATATCCTATAGTTGGATTGAAACACATAAAGACACACTGTTGTGAAAATGGCATCAAACCCACAGCTTTGATATAACTGTTTTGGACTTGGGACTATTAAATGTTGAAATAGTTTCAGAAGTCACTGAATTTGAAAGAGCTGAATTTGCACAGACCGTTACAATATACATCACATGGCATAAGATTTTGAAATGTGACAAACTAGATCAAAACAATAACAACAATGCAAGATATTCAGGATTCCCAATCTGTGAATCAGCAAACTTGTGTTTTGCCTTTTCATTTCTTTGATTTCAGCAGAACCCAGGGATGACTGTATCAGTATTTGGATTCCATATCCAAATAACTACCCTTGAATGATGAGGTAAAAGATTAACTTCACCACCAAATACTTACTGTAAAAAATGCCAAAATCCTTTTGTGAACCTGGTGTGAAGTCAAGCTTCTGCTTCCAAGGTTATTTTTATTCTCCAAATAGTACTGTGAAGGTCTTCAATTCTGAATTGATCCTCTTGCTTTCCCCTACCCTCAATTGAAGTTGAGTGACTTCGTATTTTAATTAGCTCTTGAAACTGTTTAGATCTGATTGAGAACGATCTGAGGGGTTAATTTTTGATAGAAACATTACTTAAATAGGTGAGAAGAAATTAAATTTGGCACTCAAGGGAATCATGGCGTTTAGTGGTTTTGTTTGGTTTTGTTACCTTGGGCCCATTTGTTCAAACAGTATTTTACAAACTGAAAGTATCATGTGTCATAATAGAACAGAAATGCATATATTGCTTCAGTGCAGAAGGTTGTAACCTATTGGTAGTAGATGATTTTGTAGACTGAGATCACTGGTTTTTGTTTGTTTTTTTTTTTTTAGTTTTGCAACTGTTTTACTTGGTAATCCCCACATAATAATGTGAACATTTTTATATCTTTTTGAAAACACAGATTGAGTGCTCACTAATATTGAAGTATGAGCTCAGTGGTTTATCAGTGCATGCAGGAACAATCTGCAGTCTTGAAGGCCAGGTTGGACAGAGCCTTGGGTGGCACGGTTTAGTGGGAGGTGTTCCTGCCCAAGGCAGGGGGGTTGGAACTGGGTGATCTTAAGGTCCTTTCCAACCCTAACTATTCTATGATTCTATGACATCCATTCATACTGCACTAAAAAGTCAGTTCACATAACCAAAACAAATACAGCAATGAAGAAAATCTTGGATGTTACAGACTCACATGTTTATTCTTGGGATAGTTGGATAGTTGATTGTATGGAGGAAAAGCAGTAAAAGACATTTCAGAAATGTAAACCTCAGGTGTGGAAACAAATGATGCCTGAATGTCACTCTAAAATGTGCATTTTGGGGTCTAGCCTATTTTGCATAATTCAAACTAATTCTAAACTTTCCTTTTTGAACAGCAGAAATTATCCAGCCAGGCCTATTACAGAACATTTTTCACACATATCTTTGAAGGAAAAGGGATGTGAATAAATGCTTGCATATCTGGCTACATCAGAAAGGACGCTAGCCAGTTTTAATAAACCAATTGTTTCAAACAGGAGAAACACTGTTTAGTAGCTTAGAGGTCTCTCAGACTGATCTAATCTAGCCAGGCTCAAAAAGAGTACCATCTTAAATTGCCAGGTTGAAAAGGAGAGCTCTTGCCTCACTACTTTTTCTCAAAGCGATTTCACCCAAATTGATCTTGGGCACTAACCTAAGCCCAGAGCATACTAATCGCTGCAGGCTATGAAGATCTCATTCAATGTATATCTGAGAATTTCTCCATGCTGGTCTTCCTATTTCTTGCTCTGTTTGTACCTAACCTCCTTCCAGATGCCTGTGAGCACAAAGGAAATACCTAAATCATCTTTTGTTAAGTATAACTGGTTCTGAGGATCAAGAGTTAGGTCTATAAAAATTAAAAAACTCTACAATTTTTCTTTTGCCCAGGGGTCATACCTCTAACCACGGCAGCTCAAAGTTCAGTATGCTTCAGTGGCACCCAGCATTTTAGTAGTCAATATACCACACAGTCTTCACTATCTAACTAGCTTTAAAGGTGACACAGAAATACTAATTTCTACTCACACACAATTTAGGGGAATACTGACCTTATGGTCAGGAAAAATTATTTTTGAGTAGATGATTTTCTAGCTCAACAGGCAGAATGAGTAACTAAATCCCAGAGGGTTCAGACTTCACATTAACATGTACCCTCTCTAACCTTTCTGCACTCAGTGGAATTGTTGCGAGAGTGTTTATATATGGACTTTTACTACCATGTTAGTAGCTGTTTTCCATCCTCTGAACAAGAACCATGGTCTAAAGCTTGAGTGAGGGAAAGACTGTTCAGTGACAATCTGGTGGACACCTCACAGCTCTTTAGCACATCTCACTTCTCACACTTCCACCCTTAGTTGAAACCTAGCCAGACCTCTAAATAGACACAGATGTATCTAAAGGCCAGCTTGAAGGGCTGGATTTTTATATGAGAAAAAAAAAAACAACAAAGCAAGTACACAGACATACAAATAAAATGTATCTGTTGTTTTATATGCATTCATAAATTATGTTCTAGAAACACGGTGCTATAATCCTACACCTCAATCAGCCAAACCGCCCCTTCATCAGAGTACTTCAGCACCATATTTGTACAAAACAGGGCTTCATACACTCAGCACTTTGGTGAGTGGAGCCTTTCCCATACATTCCTTAACAAGTGTTGGTTAGCCAACATGGCATCTTTCCACACAGCGCTACTATCAAGAGGTTATTATCAACTCTTTCTTTCCCAACCATCTGTCTTCTTTCCTTTTTTCAGCTATGCCAGATGTTTGAACAAGCTGACCACCTAGTCTATTTTAACTTCAACAGGCAAAGACAAAGTCTTTGCTCCCTTCGTCCTTTTACATATTTTTTTTCCAGTGATGAAGGCTAACTTGCTAACTGGCATACAATCTGCCCCTTGTATTCTCTGAGGGTCTTTCTCAAAAAGCTGCTTGACTCAGCAGTTTAAAACATACTTCCAAATGCTGTCTACGAAGGCCAGATTCAGCATTGGTGTGATGCATACTTGGCAAGTAAGAAATATGTGTACGCACATATCACACCAGCACAATTTATATCTCTCAGGCAAACAGGCCCAAATTAACCCAAATCAGTGTCCAGGCTCCAAGCAGTTTAAGATGCTGCACAGAGTAACCAGGACACCTTGTGGCCTTATACTCTACTGCCTTTGCATTTTATTCTGTGTTTAATAGGCAGCTTCCTCCATGACGACCTGAGCTGCTCTGCATTCTGGCAGTAAATGAACGTGGTGGTCAGACTGGATATATACCAAGACTGAGGTTAGGGATATCCATAAGTAACCGCCTAATGCTTATGCTGATCTTTTAAATACTGTCAACAACATTTTTATTACAGGATTCATTTAGTTGTGGTCCTAATTTGGGGTTGGGAATTCTAGTAAACTGACAGTTCTGATCTGGTCCAACAAGTCTGCTTGGGTCATTCACTAATCTGACATCTACCAAAGTCCTGGCTGAGTAGGTACCTATTACAAGGCAGCTTGAACCTCCTGTTGCTTTCCAGTTATTGCTTCACAATTGCAACATACAAATTCCTGAGTCACTGATCTATTAGGAATGGTCTCTATCAGTGAGTTTTGAGCTGTGATTAAAACTACCTTCTCACAGCTCTTTCTTTTGGCAGCTAATATGCTAATGGCTACTTGTCAAATCAGTAGCTCTAGACCATTAAAATACATATTACAAAATCTGTATTTTCTATCAATGTTTATATTTACCCCCAGAAGTATTTTCATCTGCCAATAGCCTGCCAGGATACTGAGGAAATCTGGGTTCTCCTTGAAAGCTGTCCCACTGAACATTATCTATATTTAAATTCCTTAAAGAACTGCCTAAAATTGAGACAGCTTTGCCTTCTACACACCTGCTTGTGCATTTCACTGTCCTCAAGAAATGTAGCATCAAACATCAAGAATAAAAGCTAGTTTAATCTTTCTCTCTCCTAGCACACTAACCAACATGTTTCAGAGACCACCTACCAAGGAATCTAACCGTTCTGCACCATGGATTATGATTTTTATTAGTCACATGATTTTGCAACTGCTTTGCTTAAGACTGCTTGGAACTTCCCACACAAAAAGTTTCATCCCACACTTCTCAAACTTCCTCCTTTTTTTTTTTTTTTTTTTGTGGGCTTTTTGTCTGTTTGCTTGTTTGTTCTGGTGTGGGTTTTTTGTTTGGTTTTTTTTTGCAACATTTCTAGTTAGAAATCATTGTGGATTCTTAAACTAGTATATTAAATAGATAAACAGAAATAAGACTGAAAGAAATTATCCTTATAACAAACATTATATTCAGATGGGAAGTAGTCCGCATGAATCTAGCTTCTGAAGAGCTTCTAATGTGCAGATTTTCTGCTGGGATAGCTAGTTTAATCAAGAAAGAAAACTGAAATGGTTATATTTTTCCTCAAAGAGGAAAATAAATGCTTGCTGGGTAATCTTCAAAGAGGCAATCATATCTGAGGCATCAAATCAACCATCTATTTGTTATTTTTCAATTCAAGGAGATTACTCATTGAA
>JAOEHY010013834.1:0-14606 GCA_025447955.1 Psilopsiagon aurifrons | reverse complement strand
GCTCCAGTGGAAGGTGTCCCTGCCCGTGGCAGGGGTTGGAGCTGGAGGAGCTTTAAGGCCCCTTCCAACCCAAACCACCCTGGGGTTCTATGATCACAAAGGAACAGGTCAATGATGGAGGAGAAGAAGCTCCCTGGCAGGATCCCAAAGCCCATCAACACAGGCAGAAGGTTTGCAAGTATCTCAGCTGCGGAGGGATTTGCTTGGTTGCAGCTCTGCATTCAGGTGAGCGCTGCCTTTCTTCTGGAGCTGTGCTTGTATCCCAGCTGCCCATTAGAGGCGTTGGAATACATTAGCTTCGCTTAGGTGAGGCCACAAGAGCCCTCCCGGGACTGGAGCTGCCGGCCCAGAAGTGAGCTCTGACCCGGGGAGGTAGCGAAAGAGCTTCTGCTGATCCCCACAGCAGTGCAGCCCTCACCTTTGCCAACAGGATCGAGAAACCCAGCTGGAGAGCACCCACCCTGCGGGATGAGGTTTGGCGGACCAACCACAGGCAGCTCGAGGAAAGCCAGCGCAGGGCAGATTCCTTCCTGCAGCCGGGAAAGCAGCGTTCAGCGCTCGCTGGCAGCGAGATGGGGTCAAGTTCAAGCCTCTTCACCCTCCCCTGTGCCTCTGCTGCAGTTAACCCTGCCTAACCCTGACTAACCCTTTGCCCCGGTTCAGCTCCAAGGACTCTGGGGATGGCCTTTGCAGCGGGTCCCCGGGCAGAGTGATCCCTGCTCCCCATCGACCTCCTGGAGCATCCTCGCAAGGAGCAGCCGCAGGGCCCCCGGTGCTCCCCAGCCTCCTGCCCCGGGGATCGCCGCACCACGTCGCGGGGCTCTGCTCGCTCCTGCCCGTCCCGCTGCCGGCAGAGGGCAGCGGCAGCCCAGGAATGGGCTCCGTCCGCACGCTGCGGCTTCCACCCGGGAGTCAGAGATTAACGGAGAGGCAAGAACAAACCCCGAAGTACGGAGGGAATTGGCCCCACTCAGCACACTGATGTTCCCGTAGGATATAGGCACCTGGTTTTGGATGCCCATCCCTGGTCCCTTGTGGCGGGGCTCTTCTTGCAGAGATGCAGCCCGAGGGAGCCAAGCAGAGCCCTGGGGAGCTGTGTTACATCCATGGGCTTCAGGTGGTTTGGCTCACGTCGCCTCCAGTCTATCTACAGGCTGGTTCTTTCGCCTTCCAATCACTACCTGTGCTCAGAGGAGCCCAATTTTGCTTTCTACTGCTCAGGGGAAGGGAGAGGCTGGGCAGGAGCCGGTGAGAGCCCGGTGCTCATGCAAGGGACCAAGGAGATGGCACCTCCGAAATCTCTTCTGCATCTAAAAGGATCTGAACCTTGTTTCCCACCACCACAGAAACACAGAGGTCCCATATCTCCCTTTAGTCCTCAGGGTGGGGGTTGTCACATCTCGCAGCTTTCTCTGTGCCGTGCACCAGCAGCAGCGGGAGCAGTGTCCTGCCAGACAGCACAGCCTCTCATGACCCCTCGGGGAATCTTTGCCTGCAGCCCTAGAGGAGCGGAGAGCAAGTCTTCAGGACATCTTCCCTCCCTTCCAGCTGCTTCCCAAGTGACAATGGTATTGTGCTGAAATGCAAGGAGACTGGAGGACACCCATGCCGACCACAAAACTCCCTGGTTTTTCCCTACTTATCCCTCTTCCCCCACCACCATCCCTGCCATGCCCAGGCAGCCCAACACTGCTTTCTCTTCCCTGTCACCCATGAACAATTTCCCAGCTCCAGTGCCTCAGTTTCCCCACACTGTGGGTTTTCAGAGGGGGTTTTCTGTGCCAGGCAGATTGGGATGGACAATGCCCCCACCAAGCACCAAATGCCCACCAGTACATCCCAGGTACTCCAGCACAGGTTCATCATGTCTTTGTGCTACTAGCAGGAGGGCAAGATGACAATTAAACTAAACCATAGGCTGACAGCTCCATTTGTCACTTCGAGAGGAGCAGTTACAACCTGGACAGGGTGGAAACTCAGGCAGGAGACAATCAATAAAGCCCACAGGTCTGTAAGGAGACACCCATCAACCTTCAATCAGGACTCCAAAGTCAAAACCCCGCCTGACTTTGCCATCAGAGCAATGCTGGAGCAGAGAAAGGAACATGCGAGTTGAACTCCCTTGAGGTCTTGGGTTTCCAGCTGACAGCCCTGGGCAAGGCTTTGCTGCTCAAGGAGACCCTTGTCCTCTGTGTAATGGGATGCTCCACACCAAGGAGTGGTGAATAATTCATGGGCTCTGGCTGATCATGAAGCTCCTTGGGCAGAGCCGGGAGCTGAGCAGTGGGGGCTGCTCTCCAGAGGGGTCTTTAGCTCCTGGGGACAAGGGGATCTTCTTACTTCTAAAGGACTGGTTGCTGGAATACACTTTGGGATCTCAATGCCAATAGACCAGCTGGTGTGAGGGACAGAGCTGCTCATGACTCCTTCACACACAGAGAAGCATCACTGTGGTGGCTTGAAGCTCTTCTTCCTGTGGAACCAAACCTGCCACTCATGTCCCCTCATGGGCATTGTGTTACAGATGGAATTCTGTGCCTTTCTATCCCTCTGGTTCGTCAGCAGTTCACTTCCAGAAGAGCTGGGCTCAGTCCAACACCTCCTTGTTGGCTCCCAGCCTTCATGGGGACAAGGACCCAAGCTGCGCTGTTCTCCCCGGGAAGAGGGACCAGCGCAGGTTACTCCCAAAGGAGGAAAACCATCTGGACAGGGCCGAGGCAGTGCAAAGCTGCTGCACGCAGGCTGGTGAGAGCCCATGGGCTCTGAGGGGGTTGCACTGCCAGCCCTACTCCGTCAGCAGAGCCTGGATTTGGCCTGTTGATGGAAAAGAACCTTGCTTGAGAGACCCAAAAGGCTCAGTGTCTGGCTTCATGCAGTGTGGGCACAGCTGATGGGCACCGGAGGGTGGTTGAGAGGAACCTTGCAATCTCCCTATCTCCATCCCACAAGCCTTCTTTCCCTCTAAGCTGTGCTAGATCCAGTGGGTCTTTATCAAGAACCACTCTGCACATTTGGTGTTTGAAGCTCCCTCAAGCATGGACCATGAATCCTGACTAAAGATGTATTTAAGGGAGGTATGGGGATATTTTTAAATGACCCCTGGAGCTATTTCTGCTTCATTTCCCTCACTTTTCTTCCGTTGTCTCTCCCTGATCTTCTCCTCCACAGAGGACGGGAGCTCATTTTCATCTCTCCTGTCTGGTTGATGGGTGCCTGACTGGCTGAGGACAAAAAACAGCCCAAAAAAGAGCAGCCACAGCTGAGAATAGCAGCTGGGGCAAAGCACATCAGGATCCATCCCTCTTATCATTATTATGCTGCTCATCACCAGCCAAGAGCAACCAGGGTGGAATATTCCCCTCTGTAGCCCTGCCCAGGCACCCAATGGGGCTTTTGGCCCCTCTGGAGTCTTAAATTAGATTCAACTTTCATGGTCAGATTGGGACGTGCTCACAGTGCTGATGCTTTAGGCCAACCTGCTCAAAAGCAAAGGCACATTCCTGCTGCACCCAGCTTGCCATGAGCAAACAGTGGGGCCACCCATAGCCCAAACCCCAATTTACCTTCCACCCTGGGCCAAACCTCTTCACTGCTTCACATCCTCAGTTCTCCCCATCTGACACGTGTGGATTATCACCCATTCCTGAAGGCAATAAGGCTCCTGATGCCTCCTGGCCATGAGCCATGCGCAGGCCCTGCAGGTGGAAGAGGTTGCATTCCTTAGGGGAAGGGCCATGTGTCCGTGTGCATGCACACACATGGGTTTATTGCACCTCAACACTGCCAGGAGGGAAGAAAAACTGAGTGCAAACCCCAAACCTTGGCTGCAGCGGAGAAACTGGTTTGCTGAGTTATCCCTTTCCTCTCTGCCACCATCTCCTTCCCCATCCTCTTCCCAATGATGCCCTTGGGATGCCATCATTGTTCATCTTGGGCCATCAGCTCATTCATCTTCCCTGCAGGTGTGATTTTCCCTTCAGGCTCTGCCCCTCATCATCTGTCCCTTAACTCCCCGCTCCCCCTGCAGCAGATTCCCCCTCATCCCAACTGCTTTGGTTTGGGCATTCCTTCGGGGGCTGCGGGGATTTTGCCTGGTTCCTTTGGGTGGCCGGCGTGGGAAGCAGCAGGATTGTTTGCAGGCTTGAACAGGAAAGGGAGAAATGTTCCTTCTCTGTGGCTTTCCTATCCCTGCCTTCCCTCCCAAAACACAGACAAAAGCACTGAGTAAAGCAGGAAATGAGGATCCCAGGGAGAAATTGGACCCCTGCAGAGGTCCCATCTCGCATGGAGCAACCTCAGCCCCAGGGCAGGATTTTAACCTGCATCTGCACCATCCAGTGTGAGCAGCCCCAGGGTGTTCAACCACCAGGTCCCCCATCCCATGGGGCAGGATCCTCACACACAGGAGCAAACACATCCCAGGGGCTGAGGACACTGAGAGCTTCCATTTTGCTTCAGATCCCTCCAGAAATCTTGAAGACCCTCCCCAGTTACTCTTTCCTGGTGATCCCAATGATCCCAAGGTAGAGGCTTCTGGTAACCATCTTTCTGCGATAACCACCACGCTTGGTGCCTTCACAGCCAACTAAGCTGTGTGAGCTGCAAACGAAACTTCTCAGCCAAGGTCCTTTGAAAGTCCTGTTGCACATTCAGCCCTGGAGAGGCTCCATCAGCTCCTGCATCTGTACTTCAGCACAGGGTGGATATGGGATCCTTCCAGAGGATGTAGCCCACGATGCGGGTACCCAGCTGGGACCCCATAGCAGGGTTTGAGACTGGCCCCACACTGCCCAAAGCAAACACACTCCCCCCACTTTGACTGGAGGTGCTAACCCAGAGCAGGTTTCTCCTCTGAAGACATTCCTGGGGGAACAGGAAGTTCTTTCCAAGCTAAACTCCACCAGAACAGTGAGCATCCCCCCTCTCTGCGGTCACCACTTACAGAGGCAGAAATCAAGCTAAATCCCACCTTGAGCTAATCCAGGTCCTGCTTCAGCCCTCCCTGGGTTGGTGTTCCCCAGGGCAGCTCCAGAGCCTCCATCCCAGCCCCTGAATCACTCCCATCCTCCAAGCTGTGGCATTACTCTCAGAGCTCTCACACTCAACCAGGCGCTGCCATCCGGAAAAGGACTCCCAAGGACACACACCAAGGAAGGTCACACCACGCTCAGCTTGATTGGATGGATTAGAGATCAGTTCCTAACCCTCCTCCAAGACCAGCAGAGCTGGGCTGTGACCTTCCCAGGTGAGCAGCTTCGGTTTGCTGGGGCTGATCCCTGCGATGCAGATGGGGCGATGCCACCCTCTTCCATGGGCATCATTCACCCAGATCCAAGGCCAGGGGTGCAGCCCTGCAGCATTCACCCTCTCCCTCTGCTCCTCTGACCACTGCCCCCACAGGGACACAGGCAGTAGCTGAGATAATTCACCCTTTAATGGGGGCAGATGGCTTAATTTGAACCAAATCAGAAAGGAGGGAAGCCAGTTTGTGGATGTCTCCGTGAGGTCAGCCTGGTCTCCCATCCCTGCACTGCCTTTCTCCAGCAGGAGGAAGGAAGAAACATACCTAAATGCAGCAAAACCTCTTTACAACTCTGTTTGGTCTTGCAGAATCTCTTGAGATCTTTACCACGGGTGGTTGGGTTGACCAAGGGCAGGTACTGGCATGGTTAGAGGTGGTGGCATGGTCACCCAGTGGTGCTGTGCCTCAAGGAGTACAGGGCAGGGGATGTCCTGACCAAGAGAATGGGGCTGAGATGGGTAGGAGAGGGGTGGGATGGGGGAAGCTGCTGAGCAGAAGGGAGAGATAAAGACCAAAGGGACCATAGCTTCTGTGCTGTACCAAAGATCATGGTGCTCATTAATCCCTTCCTAAACTGTCCTCCAAGCAATGCTTCCCAGACTGCACCTCCACCCAAGACTTCATCATGCTTCCAGCTCTTCCCCACCTTGAGGTCTTCCCCCATATCAAAGCACCTCCTGACTCTCGCCTCCACCCAAGGCTTAGCCCCACAGGTCCTATTTTGCACCCATCAAACCCGCCCCACAGCGAGGTCCTGCCCAGGTTGGAGCTCCCAGTGCTAAAACCCCTCAGTGCCGTCTTGGCCACGCTGGTCAGCAGGGGCAAAGGAGGCAGAGCTGAGCCGAAACCCTCCCCAGAGCCCGGTGGTGAATGCAGAACGATCAGGCAAAGCTATGATCAAGTGTTCCGCACTGCTGTTCCCTATCCAGGCATTAACCCAGCACGGCTCCCCGTGCCCTGAGGAGAGCCAGGCAGCCAGCCCTGGGCTGGGCAGGCATTGTGGCAGCAATCACAGCACCTTGGATTGCCAACCCACCCTGAGAGGGGGGGAAACCACCTACAACAACTGCGCTGACCCCCTAATTCCCAGAACAAACCCATCGGGCTCTTATCAGTCAAGAGATGATGATATTCCTGTAATTACCCCCATCCCCTGTCGCACATAACAAATCCATCCTGGTTATGCAGAGAGTTTTCATAACAGGTTGCAGGGCCGCAGGTGATGGCTTTAAAAAGCTCCCCCCTTCGATGGAGCCGCGCTTGCCGTGCCGGTTCCCTCCGCAGCAATGAATGCTAATAGCAAAGCTTAGCACCACGCAGCACTTTATGGCCCATCTAATGCAGGAAGTCAAAGTTAGAGAGCACAATGGTCTCCTCCAGCCACAAAGATAAGCATCAGCCAAAGCAAAAGACAAAACAGCCTTTGGGAAGCGGCAGAGCCCGTCAGCAGCCGGGATCTGGGATATCAAAGCTGAGGCCGGGAGTTAAGCCCCAGGCTTAAAACTCGGTGGCAGAAGCCCTGGCCGGCAATTTGCTTCTTTCCCACCTGCATCCATTAACCTGCCTCAGAGCAATGGGCTAATGCCAATTGTTGTTCCCATCTCTCCCAGCAGTTTTCTTCCCCATTAGACCCCCTGACTGCATGGTCCCACCGAGGGTGAGGTCTTGGGGAGCCACTCGGTGTCCTATCAGCACAAAGCAGCAGCTCAGGGTGGGGATTCACACGGCTGATAGCCAGGCAGGACACACTGATCCAAATTCCAACCAGAGCAGACAAAACCCACCCACCTGCATCCTCCACAGGGGAAATATGGGGGAGAAACTCAGAAAACGCTTCTTCTGGCATCTTGGAAGATGGTGATTCCATGGAAATGCAGTCAGCAAAGGGGCGTTGAGGTGGGATGAGGTGCGGGTTCCTGCTGAGGGGATGACTTGGTCCTGCGGGCTGCAAAACCAGAAGGGAAAAGCAGCCAGGAAATATGGGAAGAAGAGCCTGGAGCATGAGGGATGGGGCTCACTAAGAAACTTCTCTTTCTTCCTTCCTCCTGGTGTGGTTTTGAGAAGGATGAGCATAGACTGTGCCCATGAAAGACTTGCCCTCAACAGCACAGGCAACCCCCTGACCACTGTGGAAGTTGGGGATCCCCCGTTGAACCTCTTTTTAGCAGCAGTGAGGGACCCAAAGTGTCCCGGAGACACAGGAACCATTCTGATCTACAGGCTCGTGTGTTTCCGCCTCAGCCTGCCGGGGCGGTGCCGTCTCTGCAGCGGAGACAACGGGATTAGCATCGATTTGCCGGGAGCAGCATCCTCAGTGGGGGCTCAACGCGCTTCTCCGAGTGCCCGAGAGCACCCACAGCCCCTGCGGCTCCCTCCCAGCCTCCGCATCCACAGCTCTTCCCTCCCAGCCACCAGCGGATCCTGTGGCAGAGCATCCTGGCCCCATAATGCCCCAATCAGTGCGTAGAGAAGTGGGTCCTGACCCAAAAAAGCAGCTTTAAGAACTGACCCCCAACATGTGCGTCACCTCCCTCCTGCTGGCTTTTGGGGAATGGCTGTTGTAGGACAAACCTGTTTTCTTCTATGGGAGAGAAAAAAGCATCCTTGAGACCAAAGAGGGCTGGTTTATCTCCGGATCTTTTGCTGGCACCAGTGCAAGCCCAGAGGGAAATGAAGAGAGGGGCTGAAAGTGCGAACAAGACAATTCCTAGTGCTGCATTTCGGGATGGGGGGATGCCTGCAGCCTGGAGAGCTCCTGCATTCAAATTGCTTTTCGCAGGAGCCGGGTCCCTGCTGTGATAGATGGGAAGGGGACGCGGGAGCGGCACAACGCGGCTCCCCCCGAGGCCGGGCAGGCAGCCGCTATTTCAAAGAGGTGCTGGGGAACGGAGGCACTTGAACGTCTTTAATGATGCATGTTCCCTGGCAGCTCTGCGCTGTGAAGCCTTTCAAGTCGGGCTCCCTTTGATTAGACAATAGACCTGGAGAGAGAAATGCTTCCCCTCCTTCTCCCCCATCAACCTTTCTCCATACCCATCCTGCCCCGAAAGAGCTAAATTTAGCAGCAAAAAGCCCATGAATTGCAAGCAAGGAGCAGTGGATTCTGCTAAGAGAGGAGCAGCAGCTCCACAACCACGTACATTTAGCCCACAGTCTGTCCTGATGGGATTTCGCAGAGGATGGGGGCACAGCAGGGGCTCCTTACCATTCACCCTCAACTTCTACCCATCATTTCCTGGGGTACAGGAGCACTCATTATGCTGCACAGAGCCAACACATTTCTCCCCCATCACAGCCAGGATCCAGACTAAAGAGGAGAACTTGCATCTCTCCCAGTTTCTCCCAAATCACTTCCAAAGTGCTGCTCTGAAAGGGTTGTTTCAGTTCAGCCCCAGTCTCTTAAAAGGTCATTTCTCCCCCCAAAACCCAGCCCTGCCAAACTCATCAGCTTACACTGGCTTTTAGCACCCCAGTCAGCACTGATGGCATGCTTAAATCAGTGATGGGAACGTGACGTCCTTCTCTGAGAGGGACAAGCACCCAAGCACAAAGAGGCTCCAGCTGATTCCCAATTATTCTGCTCCGAAATTGCTCCGTGGTATTTATTTTGGAGTCATTAACATCCCATTAAAAGCATCCTGTTAAGCAGAGCTGGCTGGCAGGGAGCTGGGCAGATGCGAGGCTGGAAGGAACCACGGCTCTCCCGGTATGGCGAGTTCTCCAAAACCTCCTAGTTGTGTCCCTAAATAGTTTCCTTCCACAAACAGTGAGATGGTGTCAGCTGCTGCTTTATTTTCTTGACATGAACAGCAGAAAATAACAAACAGAGCTGCCAATGGCAGCTATAAATGCAAAGCAGAGGCTGGAGTGTGGGGGTTCCACAGAGAGAGACCAAGGGAACACATTCAAAGGGGATGCTGACCCTGCGAGGTACTGCCACAGCCTGGCAAAGCTGTTTGGACACCATTGACCTTCCCTTTGCTTGCAGTCTGGGGGGAAATGGTGTTTACTCCAGCTGGAAGCAACCAGAGCATCCTTACTGCAGGCTGCTCTTCGGGCTTCACCATTCTTGCCCTTGGCCAAACCTCCTGCAGTCTCCATGCACAAAGGAGGACATGATGCTCTGGTGCAAATAGGGTGATATTTCCCCATCAAGGCTTAAAAGCAACAGGTATATAACACATCTCTTCACTCCATACTGTGCTCCTCTCTGCCTGACCATCCCTGCTTCCTATTGGTGCTGGGGATGAAGCTGCACAAGTCATCCATCCTTTACCAGAGGAGTCCTGTGGTGAACTGAGCCAGGTCACTGACATCAAGGCAGGAGATACCTGGAGTGCTACAATTTGTTTGGGGTTTTGGGTTTGGTTTGGGCTCTTTATGCTCCAGGCTCTCCCACAAATCTCACTTTCCTTGAGCAGAAAGCAAAGACGAAGAGTTGCTCACCTGGGATAGCACAAACAGCTGATGATGGAGCAGCCTGGGTGACCAGCAGTGATAGGAGGCAATTTGTTTCATGGAGTCTCGGAGATCCAGACAGAAAATGCCCTTTCTTACCACTGAGCATCTGGCAGGGATAAGAGCATGGCCCCAGTACAGGGTCCCCAAGCCCAGAACATGGGGGACTCCTTGGGAAGCTCCTGCCATGCTCCTGCCATACAAGTGCCAGGGTATTAGCCCTCTACTAATCCACACCAAACATTGGCCAAAGCCAAGATCCAAGAGCTCAATCATGAACCTCAGACACCAAAGTCCTTCTAGTAGCACCCCCTTGACACCGTGGGGAAAGGCACCATTTCCAAGATGGCACAAAACCAGGAAGCTGGGCCAAAATATGACTTTTCTCCCTCTTGTATTCCCCAGAAGGAAAACAGACAATTTTTGAACACAGCCTGAATAGGAGCAAGTCTGTCTAAATTCACCATGAACAGAGATAAAAGCTCATCGTGTCGCCTGTTCCTAATTCCGGAATAACCCATTGGACAGGCGCTGTTTCAGTCATGCTGAGTGCAGGCTAGAGATGGGAGAACAATTACTGGTGAAAGCAGAAATGGGTTTCAATTAGAAAAAGCCAATGCCAACAGTTTTTAGATCAAAAGAAGTGTTTTCACTGCTTGGGCAAAAATCTAAATCAATCAGGCT
The DNA here is from genome assembly GCA_025447955.1 of Psilopsiagon aurifrons. Taxonomy (NCBI): domain Eukaryota; kingdom Metazoa; phylum Chordata; class Aves; order Psittaciformes; family Psittacidae; genus Psilopsiagon; species Psilopsiagon aurifrons. The sequence continues at coordinate 4,162 of JAOEHY010013834.1, read as the reverse complement.
AAAAAATGCTGCAGTGAAGAGCATTTTGGTTGGAACCATTTCTCAACTTGGAGCTTGCTCGAAGGACATGGGGCTCGAAACATCCATTTCCCTTGTAATAAAACCACCTTTGAGAACCTGAAGCAGTTTTGCTGCAGATGGGATTTCATTTTTTGTCCCCAGGTGAAGGATGGGAAAAGCACAAACTGAGCTTTGAAAACTGAGTAGATTTGTTCTGGTTTGAGAAACCAAAGTACCAGACCATGTTGCAGAGGACATGGCCTCATTGTACTACATTGCAACAGTGGTTTGTGGCTCTGGTCTGTCTGTGGCCTTGTGAAATCTCTGCTCCATCTCTTGGTGAAGCCAATGAGCTCCTGCTCCAGTATGAGATCTCATGAGGAGCTCTGGATGTGGGGAGCCCTTCTGCTCCCAGAAGCAGTTCATCCCTCCAGAGATGATCCATCCCAACCCAGTTGCACCATATTACATGTCACCCATAGATCTGCCCTTGCAGATCCAGCAGCCCCACGCACATATGCAGTGATAGGCTGTCCAAATCCAAGACCTGGTCCTTGCTTGGTGCTTAATATGACCATGATTAACTGCTTCATTTCAGCCTCCATTGCAGCACCTACAAGCAGTCCCAGCCTGGGTTTTCTAGGTTTCTACATGCTGGATCACCTCTTGGAAGTCCCATCGTAGTAAAGGGAAAGCAACTGGGAAGAAATGGAGGCTCCAGTTTGGATCTAAATGTGTTCAAGAATGAGGCTTGCTTGGAAAACTCATGGCCAAAGCAGAGTGTCACTTCTGGGGACAATAGAGCAGAGACCAGCTCCATGGGTTCAACGTGCCACAGTGCTAGGGACAAGCAGGAGAAATCCTATACATTTCCAAGATGGATGCAGCAGGAGGTGAGGAAGGAGAGATTTGCCAAGCTTGAAGATAAAGGAGAACAGCAATGGTTCAGTCTCTTCCCCATGGAGACTCTCGTGGCCAATGTTGCAATGGGCAAACCAAGGCAGGACGGGTCTGCAGAGTGTTCCTAAGCAGCCATCTTAATCCTCACATCCTCTTAGAGCCTTTCTGCTCCCACACTGTGGACCAGAGACCACCTGCCCCTGGCAAAGCCGCTCAGAGGTGCCTCCAGGCAGAAAAGAACACGGTCCCAACATGAGTATGAGGATCTGCTGATGGAGATAGGGGGTAAATTCCTGGTCCCACCATTCCAGGAGAGCAAACCCAAACCCGTCTCCTCCTCAGCACCACATCGCTCCTTTGCCTCACAGCAAGGCCAAGACCTCCTGCCACCCTGCACCAGCAGCTTAGCAAACCCTCCACCCAGAAAGCACATCCAATCCCCAAAATCCCAACAGAGGGGAATGCCAACACAGCCACCACCTTTGAACAGCATTTCACAACCCAATACCTACATCCCTGCTCCCATGCCTGCATCCTGGGTGAGAAAGGACTGGGATTTACAGCCATCATCCTCCTGGAGCCAGATTTTGGCCATCCCTTTGCCTGCTCCCTACCTGCTGCTTTTTGCTTTCTCCTTTTGCAAGGGAAACGGGTTGCCTGGAGCTGGGTCTCCATGGAAACTTGGGCTTTTCAGACACTCAACGGAAAACGCTGGCATGGAGACGCTTGTGCAGGAATACTGATTCAGCCCCAGCGTCTGTAACACTGACTGCATTTTAATCCTGCTCCGCTCCCCAGTGAGCTAAAAATAGCTTCTGTCGCCTCCTGAACTCACATAAACAGCTTCAAGCAACATGGTGCTGCCAGAGCAGAAATTCCATGAATCAGCTAAAAAAAACAGGCATAGGGGAGGGAATGGCAGGGTCTCAACCTTCATCATGCCATAGGGAGCACCGGTGTGGTGGGGAAGAGAGCATCCTGCGCTCCAGGGATGGAGGAGAAGGAGCATTTGGAGCTGTGCATCACACGGGTCCTTGGGGCTTTGTTTCACCTCTATAAGATGTCCTTTTCCAGGTATAAAAGCAGGAAAACAAGAGGCCTGTGGTCCCCAAGCAGCTGGTGTGTGCATTGGCACGCCGAACTCAACACATAGCGCTAATGCAGGCTGGGGGAAGGAGCCAACTGTCCCCAGCAAGGAGTCTGGAGACAAGCTAGGGAAGGGGTGATTTTGGCTGCCCGTTGGTGAGCTGTGACCTGGCTCCGTGCTTTCTCTTCTTGCTCTTTGAGAAGAGGATGGGGAGGGCCAGCACATGGTGACTCTGGGTGCGGGCCATGAGGGCTGTGATCCCTGCCAGCGCCCTCGCTGTGCTCGCAGCCATGTGTCAGCCCAGTGGTACTGGGACCGTAATAGGCAAGCGAGATGCTGGTCTCCTCCCCCTGTTAGCCAGGACTGTCCTCAGCTGACTCCAGGAGCTTCCTTTTGCAGAAGACACCAAGTCCTCCTTTTATATTATAAAGGCTTTCTCCCAGCAGCACACCCTGCACTGGGAAGGAGCACCCAGATGGGGAAAGTGAGGCACAAGCCCGCTTGCTAAGGACTGTACGCAAGCTTGGAGTGAATCCACGCCTCCCAACTCCCCCAGCCATGCTGAGGGACAGGCGTTGCCTTTCACCTCCAAAGCAACCCCTCTGCACCCATCACAGGAGCTATCCTACCCCCATTAAAAGGCTTTCAAAAGGTCGGGGGAGGAAGATGAGCCCCCATCCAAGTGGCTTTGTGGAGCCTCATCCAACCCAGTGAGTGGCTGGAGGATTGGGGTCGATTTTTATGGAGAACTTCTGAATTTGCACCTTTGCTTTTGGCCCAGCTGCTGGGAACAGACAGCATTCCCAGGACGCTGCTCTAAACCTTCACTTCCACCAGGAACTGGAGAAGCAGGAGAAATGCCATCCCCAGCTGACAGAGCATTTAAAGTGCGTGATAAATGGGTTTTTTCAGGGGAAAACTGCCCCCTGCCCTGCCCAAAGTGGGAAAAGACAGTTCCCCAGTAAAACCCATTTGAGGGCTCAGCCATCTTCGGCACCCCCACATCCCCTCCTAAGGCTCACTCCTGCTTACCTGGCTCTCTCATTACATGTTACAAGAGTACGAAGTAGGGATGGGGGAAGAAAAGAACATTTTTAGGTCACTTTCTGTGGGTTCTAAGAGCTTCCTCCAGCAGCGATAGGATTAAGGCCATTGCCTCTAAAAAGCCAGAATAGCAAAATAAATCCCTGCAAGGCTCATGTGGCCCAGCCAAAAATGTGCTGCGAGTCTCATTCATTCCTTGATGATAAAGAAACATCATTCTGGGCTTGAGTTATTTATTACAGTTCATCATTTACCTTAAAAGAGTTGGAACTGGACACGTTCAATGCCACCATCCCCATCCTGCCCTGCCAAAACCCTCAGTGCCAGCCCTATTAAATTAAGAGCCTCAAGCGTCACTGATGGGAAAGGGATGCAGAGGGACGCAGCAGCCAGGGACCATTGCTGAGTCCAGTGGCTGTAAATCTCCACGGTGAGGTCACTGGGCACTGAGCTGCCTCCTGGAAGAAACCCAGCAGCAAACTGGTTCCAGTTGCTTTGGAGTGGGGTAATGCTCCAGTTGAAATAGGGGTAGGGGAAATAAAGCTTCATAGGGTCCCATTGGTCCCCAAAAGAGCAAAGAAGCCCCTTGCATCACTTCTCTTACCTTCACTATCCCTGCTCCAACGCATGACCAGTGATACCAACTTGGATAGCTCCACAGGCTGCTCCAGGGTGGGTTTATTATGTCTCCAGTGCTCCCAGCTCCATGTCCTGCAGCCCACAGGCTCCCCCAGGCAGTGGCAAGCCCAAGTATCCTCAACTAAGAGCTGTGATTAGGGCAGAGAAGCCATCTCCTAATCTTTCCACAGGTATTCAGTAGGAAGAAGGAGCTGGGTCCATGGGAGCCTTCCCCCTTCTGAAATAAATATCTGCTCATGGTGGGATGCTCAGTTCCTGCTGCCCTTATCCTGGGCTCATCCCACAGCCTGTGGCTGCTTTCACCCAGCACCCCCTAAGCAGCCACTCTCTGTGTACCCCACACAGCAAATCTGCCTGTCTCCGAGGGGTGATGAAGCCTCTTCACTGCCATAGGGGAGACTGAGATGAGCTCTTGGGCAGAAGCTGTTCCCTGTGAGGGTGCTGAGGCGCTGGCACAGGATGCCCAGAGAAGCTGTGGCTGCCCCATCCCTG
>JAOEHY010013831.1:0-12344 GCA_025447955.1 Psilopsiagon aurifrons | reverse complement strand
GATGATCATGGGACTGGAGCACCTCCCGTATGAAGACAGGATGAGAAAGTTGGGGCTGTTCAGCCTGGAGAAGGCTGCAGGGAGACCTCACAGCAGCCTTCCAATACCTGAAGGGGGCCTATAGGGATGCTGGGGAGGGACTCTTCATTTGCAACTGTAGTGAGAGGACAAGGGGTAACAGTTCAAACTTAAACAAGGGAAGTTTAGATTGGATATGAGGAAGAAATTCTTTATTGTAAGGGTGGTGAGGCACTGGAATGGGCTGCCCAGGAAGTTGTGAATGCTCCACCATGGCAGTGTTCAAGGACCGGCTGGACATAGCCTTGGGTGATATGGTTTAGTGTGAGGTGTCCCTGCCCATGGCAGGGGGGTTGGAACTGGAGGATCTTAAGGTCCTTTCCAACCCTAACTATTCTATGATTCTATGATATCCAAATAAGAAAGATTTCACTGGTGAGAGAAGGGTAAGAAGCAGGCCTCCCACCAGCTGTAAGAACTTCATGGAATCACTTATCAGCCCAATTCAGTAGCCTTACACCTTTCATGTGCTTAAGCACAGCTTGCTTAAAGCCAATGGATGTGCATTTCATGATAGAATAGGTAGTGGAAGTAAAATTAAATATTTAATAAACCAAATGTTTTACCTGTTCATTTGTCAGAGCCTGTAACTTCTGTACTTCTGATTTCAGAGAGAGATTCATATTCTGTAAGACCTGAAGGAAGGAAAAATAGAAATATACTTGCACTTTGCATAGAGGCAGTATTTAAGGTAAGTTCACTTTCCACTGCAAAGTATTTCAGATTACTTTCTGAAGGACTCCATTGGTAACACCAAGAAAAAACCTCAGCTTTCTTATCAACAGCTTCCCATCATCAAGCATTTCTTAGAAGAGCAAAATCAGCAGACTTCTAGCTGAAAGAGATGTTTCTAGACCCAGAAGCTTTGTGGGCTTAATTTTGTACATGCAACATATACACCACTCCCTGTAGCTAGTATTTACACATGCTTTCATTATACCTTGAGCTCTTCTTCCTTGCTGGTTAAGTTGGCATGTTCATTGCCTAACGAGTCCTCCATCTGCTTTAACTGTTTGTCCTTTTCCGCAATCCTGCACAAACAAGAAGTGATGACGTATCGGTACTAAAAGGTCATAGATGAAAGGGGCGCATGAACTAGCAGGCTAACACAAAATACATGATGGCTTTTAAGTCCAGCTTCTACTCTAAATCCTGCTGACAGTATAATCTGGGTCCAAAAGCTCTTCCATCCATTTTAAAAGCTGTTTGCTTGCCAAAATTTATGAGACATTCTCTTGCTGTGAAAGACAACAACTACCCATCTCCCATGGGGAGAAGTCTCCTGGCACCACCAGATAGCCCAAGTATTAACAGTTCTAATGGTCACACACATTCCTGCATGCTAGACTGATTGCCTGCATATAGGCAGGGGTAAACAAGAGTAGACACTGCTTTCTGTGTAGCATATAGAGCCATGCACAACAGATTCCAAACCTGAGGCCAGATACTGAAGGGAAATTCATAGGAAGCGGTTTCCTAGCTCCCAAGTCAATCACATGGTGAGAAGTTAAAAAGCACAGATAGCAATATTTCCCTCACCAGTCCCTCCCATATGCTATGCACATGCAGGAAGGAAAGATGGCATGCATTAAAAGCCAGTCACCCCTCCCAGATACCAAAGGAAATGAATGCTCACACTTTGTGTAGTTCTTCTGCCAGGACTGAAGCTGAGGTCTGCAGAAGGAAGAATTAAAAAAAAAAAAAAAAAAAAAGCTGAAAGTAAAGCAAGTCACAGAACTATCACCTACAGTGAACCAGGAACAGCACTGCTAAGATTCCTGTAGTCATTTTAAATTGGCACAGGATGCTTCCAACAATTTCCTGGCTAAGGAACACAGTAGAAATACCGGCACATGCTAATGTCCCTTCCCCTTAGCCTAAGGCAACATGAAGGGGAAACCAAAACAAAACCAGCACTTTCCTCCCATGGATGAAGTGCTTTACATGACATTCTGCTGACAAACCACACAAATTTAAAAAAGAAAACCCTGCACAGTGCATCAGGACCTGTGTTAAGAACAAGCAGCAGCACAAAATCAGCAAACAGCATTTTTTTTTTCTCCTGGAAAAAGCCTATGGGGTCACTACAGTCACCCACAACAGGGCACAAGGAGACCCATCACAATGGTTATCAAGGCATCAAGGGACCTCTGCAGACTGTTTCCACACAGTCTGGTAGTACCAGAACTTCAATATTCATTTGTGCTGCAAATACATGGTTGTCCTTACCCAGGCTTACCCTCCCAGCATCCTGGATGTCTCAGAGCTTGCGCCCATGGGACCCTAACAGCAATCCCTACATTGCCTTACCCAGATCATACCATGGAGAAAAACAGAAGAAAAATAAATACCAAAGGGAAAAAACAGTTCCAGTCCTAGACTTGTCTCCTTAGTTTCATCAACCTTGATGTCCAAAGCCATATCCAGTGCAACCTCACTTCCCCAAAGTGCTATTTTCACACCTACTGTCCATGGGTGAAGAATACCCTTGCATTTTCATAGCCCATGGTGCTACATGGGGAAAGCACCCACCTCCTTCCAACAGTCTCCTTGTGTAAGCCAGAGCTAAAAAATCAAAATCTCCCTAGTGATTTTCAAAACCCTTGTACTGGGAAGAGAGGAGCAGGTCATGAAGATGCTGCTCTCCCCACCCAGTTGGTTAAGGCACATCAGCTAAAGCCAGATGACCCATTTTCAGTCTGACACTGAATTTAAACTACACAAACCATGTCCATGATTAAAAGAACACAGCAGCCAACTGCTGTGTTCACTTGTGCCCACTCGTGTCTTCTGAGAAGATCTGTGACCTAGCTCTACATGGAAGCAACTTCACTGGTTTTTCATAGCATTTACAGCAGAAGTAATTCCTCAAACCAATGAGTCAAACTAAAATTTTAGATACCAAAAGAACTGAGAAAAGCATTGTGCAGATTTGGTGTGGCTCTGGTGGTTTTGGTTTGGCTTTATGGGTATTTGGGGGTTTTGTGCACAAAAATCACTGCTGTAATGAACAAACAGCTTTATACAGGAGCTACCATAAGACACTTTCTCAACCTAATGCACAAGGGAAAAGCACAATCAGGTGTTTCACAGGAGGACTGCAAAAAGACCAAAAGAACCACAAGACAGAATAGTACACATGCAAAGCTATAGAAAACAAACATTCAAAAAGGCAATCTACCCTTTGGTTACAAACGAAAGCCACTACAGAAGGAAATAAGTGGATTTTTTTTTTCCCAAAAAGGACAGCAGAAGCTTAAGTCTTAAACAAGTTTGAGAAAAACTAGAAAAGAGAATGCTAACAAGCCTTTGCTTTCAGCATTACATATCTCATATCCAGCTACAAAACAAAATCTGACTTTTAATGAAAGTTCACAATTCATGACTACAAAAGAACATGCTGTACCTGGGCTGCCATTTGTGAATGAAACTTCTGAAGCTGAGCATTCAAAGCATCATTCTGCTCTATCAGCTCCTTGTAAGAGAGCACAGAAAGAAAAGCAGGCTGAGATCTGGAGCTAGTCAACTTTTGCTAGGATTAGCTCTTAGCCATGATAATGTTAGTAAGAACAGTTTAGCATTTACCTCACACTTTTCAAAGATGCTGTTTTTTCTCCCCACTAAGAACATCCTATTTGAGCAGAAGCACAACAACCTGTTCTGTATCAACAGAAAAAATATTCTCTGCCCCATTGGATGCCAGCTGGTTTCCCTGAAGCCCTCAAGAGCTTTGTCTACATTTCCTCTCAACACCTGACTCCAGAAGAAATCACTCCAGAAGAGCTCATACAAACATCAAAGTTACATGGATGCTCTTCCAGGTTGGTCCCCATACCGTAATGTGACTTCACAGCTTGGGAAGTTGCCTGGGTCAGCACATTTTCCTGACTTGCCCAGAGGGCTTCTCAGGTCTGAGATGGCCACAGATGGTCACAGCACCACACACAAGGTCTTAATTCATAAGTTGCCAGACCACAGACTGGCAGACAGTTTTCTCATTATTTATTCAGTGGGAAGCTTTCCTAAAGCACTACTACAAGGACAACACTAAGTCTCCACGGGCAAAAAAAAGGGAGGAAAAAGACAAACCCTTAAGATACTTGAGCAATACTACCTGCACCTGCATTTGCATGGAGTCCTCCGCAGAAGCTCTCTTTTGCTCAGCCTCCATTAACTGCAACATCCTCTGCTCCAGCTGCTGTTTTGACACCATTGTATCAGTAAGTTTACTGTGTAAGCTCTGGATTTCATTGTCTTTGGCCACAAGCTTATTCTGCACATCTGTAGCAGAAATGTCAGGATTTTAATTCAGAAGTAAATATTTAGCTTTAGGGGAAATAATTTTCAATGTAAACAGGGAGGCTGATTAGAAGCCTTGTTCCAGCAAGCCAAGGTTCAGCTCTCTCATCAGCATTCAAACTAACTGGTATCACAACACAGTATCTCCCTAGGGTGCTGAAGCAGTACTGACTTTACCTGAGCTTTAATTTAAGACATTTATTCAGCAATACTTGTTTTCACAAATGGCAACAGCCAAAGCACTACAGCAAGCATTATTGGAGAATTTTGTGATACATGCCTTGTTGTGCTGCTTCATGTTCTGCTGTTCTTTTCCTGAGATAAGCCTGGATTTCTTCCCATCTTCTCTCTGCTTCCTGCTGCTGGACCTTCACATTGAAGGGAAAGTTGATGAAAAGAAGTCTAACCTTTAATTTATTTTTGAAACATTCAGAAAGCATCTCTTTGGTGCTATTCCCAAAACAGATGGCAATGAAGTAAAGTTTTCTTGTTTCCATTAGGGCACATCAGAAAGACAGAGCACCCTGTAATCCTTCTCCTACAGTCATTTAGCCTATTAATTTGAAAGGCAAATTGTGAACAGGATTTCGTTATAGGCTCTTAACAGGATAGTTTCTGTAATATGAAAGTGTAGCATCTTTGCCCTGCACGTTCAGAATTAACACTAGAAGGCAGACTAGCCAAGCATCACATAAATCTGCATCTAATAATTAAAATGTCTCAACTCTGGATACCAGCTCTCTACCTAGAGAGAGCTGCCTAACGGCAGGAAGAACTTCTGGTAACTAAGGCTTAACTGCAAATACAAAATAAGCACTGAACTCTAGATTGGTATTCACATCTAAGAACACTAGATTTCTCTTCTGGAAAAAAGCAAAGACAAAATACCTTTTCTTCTGAGCGAAAATAAAGAGGTACATCCAGAAGCCAGACCATTTACCTTTTAGCACTTAAAGTTTTTTAAAATTTAAATACATACTTAAGCAAAAGCTTGTAGTCTCTAACAAAATTGTACAAGGACAACGGCCTTGCAGATTAACAACCCCAACTCAAATCTTGCTGAAATTCTGCACCCAAAAAAAGTTCAAAATCACCAGTGACGCTTTATAAAGATACTTGATATTGATCTGGAAGTCTAAGTTTGACTTTACAGGGAGCTCTGTAATCACACAAACCCTAGATTTGTGAATAAAACAAAAATAAATATTAAATAAAACATTATTAAACATGAAATAAACCCACTGGCTGGCTCAGCCTATCTGAAAATAGGTACTTGCACATACAAAGAGAACAGAGATTTAGTGTCCAGGGAAACAGCTAAAACAATTCTCACACACCCCACACCCCACCCGATTCAGAACCTGGCTCAGATAAAGCCTTGAGAGCAACTCAATAGGCAGAAAAATCCCAAGTCACCTTCAGCTGAGCAACTGCCTGCTCTGCATTCTTCTTTTGGAGCTCTTCTTGCTGCAACTTACTGCTCTTCTCTCCCAGCTCATTCACCAGCCTAGCATAATCCTGGCGCAGTTTGTTCAATTCAGCCGACTGCCTAAAAATAAACATTTTTCACAGCTTTTTTTACAAGCAGCACAGGCCATAACAACAGCTACTCAAACATTAACACCACGCCCTATATTTGCAGCCAGAGGGCTGTACTGTATGTTGGTTGCTTTCCCCCCAACCTCCATCACTGCTTCACCCTAGGAAGGGGATGAAGGTCAAGCACCCTTGGCCATCAACACAGCAGCTACAACCCACTGAGTCAGAAATAAAAGGTCAGCAGTAAGCCTCAAGCATCAGCTCCTTTAAAACATTTGTAAGCTGATGGGCATAATTTGGACAGGCTTATATAAACTCAGCGTAAGGAAAGGTCTTGCACTGAAATCCACATTCCTTTCCTCTTCCCATAAAAGACTACTGATCTCAGACTTACTCAAGACTGATCCCTCTGGACTAACTGCATGCATCGCTTCAGACACTCTGTTGCCTCCTGGCCTTGACTTGTCTATTAACTTATAAAGGTATCTGATGCACTCTCACAGTTAAGGAGAAAAGACGTGTTTATAGAACATGACAGAAGAATTTTAAGAGGCTCACCTTTGTGTCTAAGCAAATAAAAAGCATTTATTTTTATCTTAAGTTTGTCTACACTAAGGATTTTTCAAGATCATTCTAAGACAGTTATCAAGACACCTAAAATCTGGGTATCCATGACAGTCTCCAAGCTTTCCTTGTATCAACCTGCTCTGGCAGGACATGCACAGGGAGCAGAATGAACATCTGCTGAGCAGTGCTTGGCAGGGCAGAAGCCATTAACGGAGGTCCACACAGAAGCAGCATCTTTGCAAGAACAGCATAACCAGAAAAGGAAGATACAGAGACCTTTCCCAGTACTGACAGCAATTCTGACACTCCGCTCTCCAACAGTGAAAAATCAAGTATCTACGAGCATATGAAGTGTAGGTTTTGCCTTCTATAGGCAGAAGCCCACTGGCAGCAATCTACACATCTAACTACAACACCTTACCAGGGTGTTCATCTTTTATCACGATACATACAATCGTCTCTGCCAGCTCAGGGACAACCTAAGTCATAACTCACAAAGGCAAAACCTTGAGAAGCCTTTTTGTTTCTCCAAACATTTGCAACGCCAACAAAGGCAAGTGCCTCCCCAGTGATATCATTAACTGAAAGATATTGATTTTTTTCTTATAGCAAGACTGATTTGTAACTTTAGAGCTACTGCTCTCTCAAGAGGCCAGCATCTCTGGATGCTCAGGATCATCTCTCCTAAAGCCCCAGGGGAAAGGATACATATCCTGCCAGAAACACCAACTGTGCTGAGCACTTTGTACTTTCTGCTGAAGCCTCAACACCCACTCTCTAAAAGCTAAGGCCTCAAACTGATAAGAGAGAGTTATCTGCTCTGAAAGCCTTTGCTCAATGCAAATACAATTAGCTACCTCCCTAGCCCAAAATATCTGTGTTCTCAGTTAAACCACAAATTCAGAGATAGCCAAGGAGATGGAAATAAAAAGGAGCAGGAGCCAGAACAACTCTTCAGGGAAGGTTTAAAAAACACACAGAGCTCTGAGTAGCTGCTAACATACTTGCTTTCCATTTGATTGGTAGAAGTACTGACAGCATCTCTCAGGATACCATTTTCCTGCTTCAGGTGGCTTATTTCTGCCTCCATCTGCTCACGGAGTTGCTGGAACTGATAGGGAAAGTTCAATTACAGAAAAGATTAAAGTAAGGAGCAACAAAACCCTCAACTTATAACAGTAGATAAGATACCACAATAGTTTAAGCAAATAAATCTAAGTGGACTTTTTCTGAGACAGGGGAAATTTTACAACCTTCCTGTGTGCAACTGGAAAAAAATCTGTGCAACTGAGATCCTCTTGCTCAAATAAAAGCACCCATTTCTTTCTGTATCAGTGTATCAAGCTATTTAACAAGGCAACCTTTTTTGTTTAAAAGGCTACAGAAGGGTTAGTTCAGGTACTAATTGCTCCATAACTGGCCATCAATATATTACTTTTCCAAAGGGAAATAAAATAGGTGTACTGTAAATTAACATTAGAAGTTTACAGAGCCCTCAGAGCAGAAAAAGTATAAAATAGCTTTTACTACAGCATGCACACATTACAGAATGAGAACTGCAAAAGGCTAGTCTTTATCTAATAGTCTGAAGTCAAGACTATGAAAACAGACCCTTTTTTACACAACAATATGCACTGACTGCATTTTCAACATGGTTCCAAACTGAGGCAGAAAGAAGCCCTGATAACCCAAGGCTGCTTCAGAATGATAGAATACCACATTGGAAGGGACCTCAAGGATCATCTGATCCAGCCTTTCTAGGCAAGGTATGATCCACATGTCCCTGCACTCCGTCCAGCTGAATCTTAAATGTGTCCAATGTTTGGGAGACCACCACTTCCCTGGGGAGATTATTTCAATGGCTTATTGTTCCATTGTGGAAAATTTCCTCTTGTGTCCAGCCAGAATTTCCCCAGGGATAACTTAAGCCCATCACCCCTTGTCGTTTCCACAGGACTCCTTGTCAAAAGCAAGTCTCCATCTTCCTTCAAATACCAGAATACAGTGATCAAGTCTTCCTGAGCCTTCTTTTCTATAGGCTGAACAAGCCCAGATCCCTCCGCCTTTTCTTATATGCAGTAGCACAAACAACAAAGACAGGATTCAAAGGAAAAAAAATGGACTTTGCATGTGCAGACACCAGCATAGCTGGCTTACAAACTAACAGCCTCCTCTGAAAATCCTCAAGCACAAATAGCTATACTTTCTTCCTCTACCAGTGCCAGTTTGGAAATGGTGTCTGCCATATCTGCAAGACCCAGTTTCATTAAATGACTGACTCACCAATAAGGATTTTGTATATAAAAATAAAAGGTTGCGTACCAACTGCAGCAGGAGACAGCAGACCCTTGTAGGGCAGCCACCTCCAGCTTAGCACCAACACATGTAACAAGCCAGTCCTTTGATGTTTGCTGGGGGGTTCACACACACGTTTTTAATGCCAACAGATAAACATGATCCCAATAAAAGCAGGGGCACAAACCCCATCTGACTGGAAGCTTTGACAACTGTTCCAGCTTCTCTGAAATGCTACAGCACATCAGTAGGGGGAGCAGAACCAGAGCACTGGCTCCTCTGCACATCACTGGTTCTTCTGTGCATACTTCCTCCAGCTTTGCCAGTGACAACAGCATCTGCAAAAGCCAGGCAGCCATGCCCACGCCTCCTTCATCCTGCCCAGCCAGCAGTAAGGCCCTACTGCAATACAGCTGTCTATGTAAGCTCAAAATAAGCTGTCTGCAATCCAGGTAATGATTGTCTCTCCTGGGGTAAAGGCTGGACATGATCATTTCTAGCCTAGTTGATTCTATGATACTAGAATGCAGTTCTGCTCCGAAACTGCAGAGATGCTACTCTCTTAAAGAATCAAGGCAGAAGATACAGTATTAAAATTGGACAGTTCACATGCTGGGCTTGATGCTTGTGACATTCACATAGGAATAGAACACACCAGAAGGTGAAATCTAAGCACCAATCAAGTTAATATAAGAGGGGCCATTTCTTCTTCGCAAACTTTTTAGCTAGAAGTTTTTAGGCTGATGAAACAAACTCTTCTGAGGGCATTCCATTACAATGCAACTTCAGGTGAGAGTAACAGGGGTCTTAAATATAGGCATCTGCCCTTCAAGTAATTGCAGCAAAGCACTCTCCCAGGCAATGATATTTCCCATATATTATGTTGTCACTCTGTGATAACTTTTAAGATTAAATTTATCAGTCAGTAAATGATCATCAGCATTAAGGGATCGAGTGTTTCAATCAGGTTTTACACTTTAACTGAATAACATTTCAGCAGAATACCACAACAGAAAAGTAACTAGATAAGAGATCAACTGCTTGGCTACCACCGCTCCTCTACAGACTACGGAAGTCACCCATGAGAACACCCTGACTTTCTTTTAAGTAAGAAAACTGCCACAAAGTTTCCCATCCTCAGGTAGATGTGTGATATCACCAGCACATTGCATTCAAGGTTCTGGGTAAGTACCAATCTGTGTGCGCAAACAACAAAAGCTAAGCCCTGGCTAAAGCAACGATTCCTCAGCACTGCTTACGCATGAACATCAAGTTTAACAGTTTAGTAAAGCATTTACCTTTATCTTCATCTGCTGAGATTCTTGGTAGCTAACGTGTATTTTACTCTGAAAAGAGCCATGCTCCTTTTCTAGCGTGTTGATCCGCTCTCGCATTTTGGCTGTAAGCAAGCCATTCCTCTCCTTTTCTGCAACCAGCTCCTTGGGTGGGAAGAAAAAAGGCAAAGAAGTTATCTACTGCTCCTTTCTAGAGTCTAACAGCGAGAGTTTGAAGGTAAGTAAAAACATAGCAAGTGAGCACCAAACCAAAGTCAGCAACCTTCACTTGGAAGTTAAGCATTAGATCTGACCAAGCTTCCAGCAGCTTTATGAGGATTTGGATCAGCAGAATTTCACATTTATTAGAGAGGTTTGCCAATTTAAACACTGATCTTCCATTGTCTCAGAAGAGCTGAAGTCTTATTTCCATTGAGGTTGGCCAGATTAAAGAGTCCTAACAACTAAAACTACTGATATCATAGAGGCAGAGCTTAGATTTTCATCCCAAGCTTAGCAAAATGGAAGAACATGGGTGAAGAACTGTGGCAAAACAACAGAGCATTTCGGAGCAAGTAACTGCTTTGCAGCTGGTTGCAAAGCCAACAGTTTTGTCAGAGATGGGCTATCAGTACCCAGCAACAGCCAGAGAAGCCCTGAATCCTACCAGCATGATGCCATATTGTAGCTTTCAAATTAAAACACACATTGCTATTTAAATTAATCATTTATTAGCCAGTAATTCAACCCAGACATGTAGGAATCCACAGAGCTGCTCCTCTGCAATATAAACGCGCTTGCTGAGGTAACCAAAGCATTAAGTGCAGCTTTCAGCTGGCTCCCACTGCAGAATGAGGTACTTGTACCACATAAGCTTCAGGTGTCCTCCAGCTATGCAGCACAGCCTGCAGCTCCTTACAGTGCCAAGGAGAATTGACAGGTAATATAAGTTCTCTAAATTATTAGCCTGAATACCCTCCATCTCTCAGAGTAATTACAGCTTTTTCCACATTTTCATTTAAATAAAAGCTATTCTCTCCCTTTTAGATCCAACTTACTTCAGGAGGCTGTCACCCATCTATCCATTCATCCATCCATGTGTCATTCCACACACCCTCACCACCCTGCATGTCCATCCTTCATATTAAGTGACACAAGTTCCCAAACCCATGTTCACACAAGCGTTTAGGAACTTAAGTTGCATCAAAACCTTAAAGTCACTTCTGCAAATACAGTGTAAAGAGCTTGACCCAAAGTTTTCTCCGTGTTATTTCTGTATGCTCACAAATGCAACAAAACAAAGGACACCAGGACATTCCTTCTACTCCTCCACCAATTCCACCATCCACCTGCAGTTCTCACTAACCCTGTCAAGACAGTGCCAGAGATCCTGGCAAGATTAACCTTCACCTAACTTGTGTTTTGCCAGTACCACTGAGGTCACGCACCACTTGCTCTCACTTATCCTCTCCAGTTAACATCTTTCTCACCCTTAAAGCCCCTCTAGCTTCTAGCAGCATTTTCAGAGAAACATCAATTAGAAGATGAGAAACATCAATTAGAAGAGCTTTTAGTCAGACAAGCTGAGCTGTTTCTCTTGTTCATCCTGATCTTTTAGCACCGCAGCAACTTCGCTTTTATCCAGTTTCTCCCTTCCCTCTACAAGTCCAGCTGACAGAATCCCCCCAATGACCTTCTCTGCAGCTCCCACTTTGCCTTCACAAGCACCACTTTACAGATGTTCCTTTTCCACCTAACCATACCAGGTTGCCACACACTCAGGCTCCTTCATAAATTCCGTCCACTTCTTTAGTACAGATCTCCCCTCTTTCATTCTACAATCCTGAGCCAGAGTTCCTTTCTCCCCCTTCTCTCTCCATCTTCAAACACATCAGAAGTCCTTTCTCCCTATAGTTACATACTGACTATCCCAAACCTCTTGATCCCACCTGCAAACGAACACCACCTACTTGCGCCCTGCCAGGAGCTCACACAATACCTACACTCTTCTTCCCTTCTCAACTGCCATGGCTCTCAACTGCCAAGGCTCTCAACAGCCAAGGCTCTCAACTGCCATGTCCCATGCCCGCCCTGCTCCATGAAGATCCCGATGATTGGAGAAAGGGCAATACAACACCATTTTCACGAAGGGGAAAATGGATGAGCCAGGGAACTACAGAGCAGTCAGCCTCACCTCTGTGAATGGCAAAATCTGGGAGCAGATTCTCCTGGAAGGCATGCTGAGGCACATGAAGAACAACAAGGTGCTTGGTGACAACCAGCATGGCTTCA
>JAOEHY010013824.1:32804-53733 GCA_025447955.1 Psilopsiagon aurifrons | reverse complement strand
CTTGGATTGCTTTTGCCGGGCAGTGCCATCCCTCCAACAGATATCAGAGTGGTTGAAGTCCCCCATGAGAACAAGGGCCTGGGAGCGTGAGGCTGTTCCTATCTGTCTATAGAGTGCTTCATCCACCGAGTCCTCTGTCAGGCGGTCTGTAACAGATCCCCACAGTAATGTCTCCCATTGCTGTTCTCCCTTTAACGCTGACCCACAAAGTCTCTGTCGACTGCTCACTGTCCCCAGACAGAGTTCCATAGTCTCCAGCCTATACCTAACATGAACTGCAACTCCCCATCCCCACCTGCTGGGCTTGTCTTTCCTAAAGAGCCTGTAACCTTCCATTCTAACATACCAGTCATAGGAGCCATCTCACCATGTTTCTGTGATGCCTATGATATCGTACCCTTATAGATGTGCACACATCTCTAATTCCTCGTTTGTTCCCCATGCTATGGGTGTTTGTACAGAGGTATCTGAGCTGAGCTCCAATTGAAGCTGGCTCACTGGCTGGAGCAGCTGAAACACCTCTACATTGCTCTGGGCATTTATTATAGGTGCTGGCAGCTGACTGGGTGTGCTGGGATGGAATGATGCTCCCCTCTCCCAACACATCTAGTTTAAAGCCTCCTTGACCAAGCTTCCTCCTTTGGCAAGCTTCCTACCAAATCCACTCTTCCCTTTCTTTTTCAGACCAGCTCCACCAGTCCCCAGTAGACCTGGCCTACTAAATGGAGCCCCATGTTCAAGGTACCCAAATCCCTGGCTATAGCACTATCCTTCTAACCATTTATTAACCTGACCAGTCCTCCTCGCCTTTTTAGGGTCCTGCCCTGTATCCTGGAGAACTGAGGAAAAGACAATCTGAGCTCCAGAGCCCCTGACCACCTCTCCCAGAACTCTGTAGTCCTTCTTTATGTTCTGCGGGCTACTGCTCTCTATATCAGTAGTACCCACATGGATCACTAGAAGTGGGTAATAGTCAGTGGGACTGACTATAGAGCAGGCAGCTTCTCTGCAACATCCCTGATCCGAGCCCCTAGTAGGCAACACACCTTAAACAGGGGAAGTTTAGATTGGATATGAGGAAGAAATTCTTTACTGTAAGGGTGGTGAGGCACTGGAACAGGGTGCCCAGGTTAGTTGTGAATGCTCCATCCCTGGCGGTGCTCAAGGTCAGGTTGGACAGAGCCTTGGGTGATATGGTTTAGTGTGAGGTGTCCCTGCCCATGGCAGGGGGGTTGGAACTAGATGTTCTTAAGGTCCTTTCCAACACCCTAACTGTTCTATGATTCTAAATTCAGAAGGTTCTTGCATCACAGCTGATAACAGAGAAAGGAGAGTGGTGACTACAGAGGATGGGATGCAGAACAAAAGAACAAGTAGGCAAGAAGTCTTCCTAAAGACTTGGGCTCTGCTAAAACAGTTTTTACTGTATATATCAGAAAGTCTTTCTTATTTGGAGTTATCATTTCACTTAAAAAAAAGGTATTTCCTATAATGTAAGAAATGTACACTGGATGTTCTAATGTAGAACAGATCGAGACAAGGCACTGTGGTTTTGTCATGTGTTAAAATAGGTTGTCATTGAAGTCATTGTGTCTTATCGATGCTTTCAAATTAAAAAAGAATAGCTATTCAAATGAAATTGTAATCACAGGAATAAAATTTGCCCTCTTCTTTCATGCAGAACAAGGTATCCCCCACACCTTCCTTATTGGTACTTGAAAGTAGTTTCTTGTGAAACAAAAAAGACCCTGAGTCCTAACTCAGACGATAGCTTATCTTGCTGTGATTGCGTTTATTTGAACAATGTTATCGAATGAAAGAACAACATGCACAAACCCAGTTTCATTGTTCAGTGTTCAACAGACTGTATTAGACTGTAAAACAGATTCTGTAGTAGTTCATTAAGCACCTCCAAGGCAACCCTTAACTTAATGCTGTTTGTTAAAACAAAGTACCTCCATTCTCCTTATCTAATTTCCAAAACCAGAATGATGGTATTTTAGATCTAGTTTACAAATAAACAGGTTAATATATAATTAGCAAAACAGATGTATCTATGAAATAGCATCTACATAGTTACATTCTTCTAAGCACTGGGTGTGGACCTTTTTTAAACTGTTAGTTATTTTTCAAAGTGTAGGCTTTCCCAAATGATTGTAATTCAAAGAGTGTATTATATGCAGCAACATGCTGAAATATGCCTTTACTCTGTGGGGGAAAACCATGTTTCCTTGTTTCCATCTTATCATTAAGTAATGTCATTCTCTGCAATGGAGGTTTCCTTCATTACCTAACAAAAAGTCCCTAAGTCTGTGCCAAACATAGCAGTGAAAGCTTTTTAAAGATCTTGTTACTAAGTCTTTGTACTTGTTAGCTTGCTGTGTGTGCAAAGGACTCTTGAATACAAAATTAGAGTGTGACTGGCAGATATGAAACTCTGAATTATTCAAAGCAATGACTGTTAAGCTCCCAGAGATAAGTTTGCTGCAGGTATGGTCCATCACTTCCCTGTTAAGAAAAATAGCTTGCTTTTTGCTTTTCCAGTTTCTCACAAAACTAAGTATTTATTCTTCCACATGGACTGAAAGACTGAAATGAAGGAAAAGTAAGAGAAAGAATGAATGAGAAATACCACTTGGGAAAGCTGAAGGAAGGAAGAAATAAAGGATGGGACAAAAATGGAAGATGAGTTGCGTGGGGGTGAAAAAGAACTGAGTAAGGTGAAAAAGGTGAGAAAAGGACTTACTTCATCAGTAAGGCAGTATTTATAGTGCAACAAGAATGGCGTAACTTGCGTAAATGAACTGTTGCTTGAACTCTCAAGCTTTCACAGGACACTAAAATAATTCTGAGTGTATTTTTTTGAGGTCATTCTACTGTTAATTTCTTCTAGTTATAATCACAATTTCTTCTCAAAAGGCCTCCAACCCTTAGGATGACATCTTCTAAACTGGTAGATTGGCATGTACAGTACTATATAAAGTGATTCTTTTCACATGCTAACTCGTGAATGAACACAATCCCACTCCAGTGCCTGCCGTGACAGGATTTAATGCCTATGTGCGCAGGGGGTGCTGGAGCTCTTACAACTGAGAACTCGCCTGACAGATTTTTTTTACTAGAGTATGCTTTGGGCAGTGGACTACAGCCACACCTCTAGGGTTTGAGTGCTGTAAATTATTCACTTGTTTAGGAAGATTCCATGCTAATCAATGAAGTGGGCATATCAATATTTACTTTTGTAACCAACAAAGGGGCTGTTAAAGCTAACAATGCCTTAATCTACCACATGCATACACATCATTAAAATCAATATGATTTAGCATATGTTTTTGTTTTAGTTACCATAAGCTTCATGTCCTTATCAGATTTGATAGAGGTTAAATGATATCAGTTAATACTAAGTTATCACACTGGTTCTTACAGACCTTCTGCAATCTTCTTTTATACCTTATGATCTATAAACATTTCTGGGAACTTGCCCAGTTTTTGAAACCAGTTTTAATATAATTTGCTTTAAAAGTGAAATTAACCTCATTTTTTATTTCCAGTTGGAGCTCATACTCAGTTTTTAACCTGCCTTTCAATCAAACAGCAACTTATAGGCACAAATGGAAAGAAAAGAAAAAGACCTCTCCTTTGAAGAGATGATTGCTATGACAGACTTGCTTTACAGATTTGTAGTCCTCTCACATAAGTGCTATGCCAAAACCATTAGCAAGATCAACATATTTGGTTTCAGTAGTTATTCCTTAAAAAATACATTTGATTTGACTTACTGGTCTTATCACAGCCCTTACAGCTTTTTTCTTTCTGTTTGAAGAGTAAGAAAAAACATGCAACAATGCATTCCTGTAATGGAACAGACTTTTAATATTCTAGATGCAATATATAATAAAGTTTTTTGGCTTTTTATCAAGCCAAACGGAAAGATGGCAATGTGGCAGTCACTGTATTTCATTGTTTCCCACATTAACTTCTTGTGCTAGTTACAGCTTTACTAAAAAAATTCTTAATAGCTGTCCATTAGCAAAAGGCAGCTCAATTAGATATTTTCCCAATAATTTTAATAATGCAATCCTAATAAAAACTCTGAATATCTGTACTATTTCACAATATCTTTGAAATAAACATATTCTTAGTTTAGAAGCTTCATGCAAAAATATTGACTGGGAACTACCAATAGACTTATTTTGACTTTCTTTTTCATGAAAAAAACCCCAAATTTATGCTTTTCATACCACTTGAAGATATAATATCAGTTTTTCCACAGGCAACATTATCCATTTTCTGACTAGCTCTAATGTTAATGTTCATGCAGATTACTTTTAGGAAGTAAGCTTCCCACACCACTGATGACTTTTCATATCCATTAGTCTGTTATATATTCTTGATTTCAAGTATTACTGATTAAAGCTGTAAGTAGATTTATTTCTGCTACTAAACAGTAAAGGACTGTCACCTCTTGTTACTGTTGTTAGCTGAATGTCTCTGTTTTCTTTATTTAGTGCCTTGCTATGTCTCCTTTCATTCCTCTGCTCATCTGTCCTCTGTGACACTGAGCTGTTCTCTCCTTCACTATGCTTTTCTAATACTCACTTAAATGTTAGGTGCTTTCTATCTACCTTCTATGTAAGAGGAATTTGCACTATACTTGGAAAGTATAAGGTAGTTGAAAAAATGTTAAACTCATCCATGTGCAGCAGTGTTTTTTCAAAGTTAACAGGGTGGCATTTCACATTCACTGCTCCATTCAAAGCCTGACTCTGCCACTGGCCACGAGGTGCTCTGTGCCTGGATGCTACTGTTCTCAAGGGACTAGTCTGCTGTTGCAATGTGGAGGATCTTCAGTCACTTTGACAGCTCCTCATCCCACCACTCCGGGTTCCAGATTCTTTGCAGTGTCCAGGTGTATGTGCTTACTCAGTATTGTATTTCTCACATTTTGCTGAGAGCAGTAGGGTGCACTCGGGGTTTGTGCCTAAGCCCCAACCAACCACATCCAGTTCTTCAGTCTCGTGTATTCAAAAGGCACAAATTCCAATACCCCTTACCTATTTAACTGGTAACTTATACATTGTACATGTTCCCCTAGCTATCACTTCCTATTCGGCACTTTTGACTTTTGGATTACTTTATAGACTGAATACATACACTTCAGTCATGAGCACCTCTATTCAGTACAGATTATGTATCTTTGGTTATTTTCTCCATGCTATTCTACCTGTGTCTGATAGGTCTTTGGTAGACCACAGACATTTTGCTCATTAATGTAGTATTTAATGCAACACCTGCACTTTTAAGTCCCTTACTATTTTTGTTGCATAGACATGACTTGATCTTGTCTGGGATAGAGCTAATTTTCTTCCTAGGAGCTGGTGCAGTGCTGTGTTTTGGCTTTAGTCTGACAACAACATTGATAACACTGATGTTTTAGTTGTTGCTCAGTAGCGCTTAGACTTTTCAGTCTCTTGAGCTTTGCCAGCGAGGAGGGGCACAAGAAGCCGGAAAGGAGCAGAGACAGGACACCTGACCCAAACTGGCCAAAGGGGTATTCCAGACCACAGCATGTCATGCCCAGAATATAAACTGGGGGGAGTCACCCAGAACAGAACGAGCACTACTCGGGTCAGACTGAGTGACAGTCAGCAGGTGGTGAGCAATTGTATGGGGCATCACTTATGTTTATTGTTTTGCTTGGTTTTTTTTCCCTTTCCCCTTTTAGTTTTATATTCTCCCCCCTTGATATTTGCCTTATCGTTATTATTAGCAGTAGTAGTTTTGTATTATACCTTAGTTACTGGACTGTTCTTATCTCAACCCATGGGGTTTACATTCTTTCAATTCTCCTCCCCATCCTGCCTGGAGAGCAGGGAGGGATAGTGTGAGCAAGTGGCTGTGTGATGTTGAGTTATTTCAAGGGCAGATTTTTTAAGTACTGTATTGTGGTGTTTGGGGGAAATCTTACTCAATGCCAGGTTATTGAATGTCTGTAAGATTTAGTTACCAAAGTTAATTCTCAAAAATGAGAAAGTGCCACCTCCATCAGCTGTGGGACAGAGCAATACAAACATCAAATGCCTATGTAAATCAAAGCTTGGGACCTTGATATAAAAGATATTGCTGGTGGTTGTAAAAGAAGAGTTATGGTACAGAGGTTTTAAATGTACCTGGTTTCCCATGTCAGGGTGGTGTTTTTCTGTTAGACTTTGTTACCTAATAGCTGTTATTTTTCTGCAAGGAGACTGAAAGCCAAGTGCTCTGTATGAAGTGGAGGAGAAAGTTCCTCAGGTGAGGACAGGTTGTTGAAAAGGTTTTCTTGGTAATGACTGTGGAAGAAGAAGAAGAATGAAATTAATTTAAATCAATTGAGTAGTATCTGTCTTTTGGTAAATAAATCAGTCAGTGTAAAGTTGCATCCTGATTTTATACAGTGTCAATCTCCTGCCTCATACAATGCTAATTCATTCTTTCCTTGCACTAATACCTTTTCACTCATCACCTAATGATAATACATTACATAACAGAAGGGGGAGAGTGGTTATTATCTGATTTCTGTTCATATTAATGTTTTCATCTTGCTGGTTATTTCCCCAGCTCCTGGACCTTACAAGAGATTTGAGAATACACAGGAGGACATTTAGGCACCCTGTTCCCATATAAGGGGCAACCCATGAAAGATTATAATCTAAAACTACTTTGTCTCTCTTAGTGTATAAGCTACTCAGCATGTACTGTCAGAGCTACATGGTTGGAAAGCAATATATTTCTAGATGTATGGCTAGAAATACAGTTGTCACTTGCCCAAGACATTTTGGACCTCAAGACTCCAGCAGAATCTTGAAATACTACAAACACTCTCCATTAAGAATATTTTTTCCTTCTTTCTTGCTTTCCTTTGCCTATCCTAAAAGAAGAAGTCAGGAATAATCAGTGCAAAGTCTTTTGAAGCCCATCTCCAAGGCTTGAGAACAAGCCTTTGATTTTGTGGTAATTATATTTGCTATTAAATTATATTAATATGAATACATAATATTAATTTTGAATATATCTGTTTTCCAGGTAAATAATTACAGCAAAATGCATGACCTAAGCTTTAGGATTTCTAGCTGCCAGCTTACTAGAAACCAAAAGGAACAGTCAAAATATCCAATTTCTTTCTATCACTCTCCTGGAAACCACAAAGAAAATGCCACTTGAAATACAATTTCTCATTATCTCACAGTCTCATTGTTTTCCTCCTTGGTCAAGCAAAGGAGTTCTGTGGTATGAACAGAATACAAGGATCCATTCTTATTCAAACCTGGTTTGTCCCCTTGTATGACAAGACAGTGTCACCATTAATGAAAGTCAGACCCTCGGGTAAATTCAAATTTCAAATGTTGGGCTGTAGTGCTCTCTTGAAAAGCACATGGTGAACTGTCCTTTTCCACAGCAGGAAAGCTGCACCTCAGTGCCTTTGCTGACTTCTGGAAACTCACATATGAAATTGCCTTCCCTGTCTCCTACTAAAGAGAGACTGATTATGACCATGAATGGGCAACCTAAAGATGCAGTTAAAAATCAGGAGTACCTGTGGCAGCTTGAGGGCTTCTATAATTAATGCACTATTTGTTGCACATTTGTTCAGTAATAACGCGCACCATGTCAGAACTGCATTGTCAGTTATAACACGATTCATTTTGTCCCTCCCCAGTATCTAGCCTGGCCTGAAAGTTAACTGACCTCAGTCTTTAGCGTCAGCAGTAGCTCTTGTTTTTAGACTCAGTAACATCGTGTTCCTATACACAAACAACTGAAGTCATCACATAAACATAAAAAGAGATGTGTTAAAGCAAGGTGCTTTTTCAAATGACACAATGCAATAACTCTGTATTTGCATTAATTCTGTTATTTACAGGACTTGTTTGGAAAGTATTCCATTGGCTTCAGCACTGCTGGTTTTTACTACTTTTTCTTGCAGACATGAAGACTCTTTATGATGACTTTAGGAATAGATGCAGTAATTTTCATGCACTATTTCCTTTTTCACTACAGCAGTAAGTCCCTTACAACTTATTTTTGCTGTCACTGTCCCATCACGAAGACTTGGAGGGTTTTATGTATTTAAGAAGAGATTTAATTTCTAATGTAGCATTCTAATCCACTCTTTCCTACAAATTACTATCTTTTGATACACAGAGCACAGTCTCCTGTACAGTTAGAATGTACAACATGCAGTAATAGAGACCACTGAAGTGGTATGTGAAGTAGTCCAAATAAATAATTCTAAGTCCTGTTTCTTGGATCCAGTAGTACTAATGAATAGAAAAGACAGACCCCAGCATAATGAAATTTCTTTCCCACATATATTTCTCCCATAGCTACGTCCTGAGGGTAGATTCAACTCAGCTAACCTGAGCAAGAATTTTACAGCTTGTTTCTGCTAGTCATCTATTGCCCTCTCTGTAGTATAGAGATAGATAGACAGAGGCAGCCCTAGAGGGTGGCTTGTTCTGGCTAATCTTAGGCTATCTCAGTATGCAATGAGTCACTTGATGGAGCCATTTAAAGAGGTTACACAGCTAGATAGACAACTTAAGTTCCCAATGGCTGAGGCTGTTTAAGATGACTTCCCACTTTTCTAAGGTCTACATTATCTCCACATAAGCATTTCTTGTCAATCATGAGAATTTTATTTCCTGTGATTATAGTTCTTTTTACTGTGCCAGGAAGCTGTTACAGGGGCCCTGGAAGATGTCCAAATATTTCTGTCACTTATCCTTAATGTGGATATAGATTCTTTAGCCTGAGAGCTGATTTTCCTGGAATTTCCAGTGGGTATGCTCCATAGTATCAGATATTAGCATTTGTGCTGGTCCCAGCTGGAGATTTCCTCTTACATGGGGTAAGATGAAAAGAAAGAAAGCCATGTGAAAGCTACGTATCAGCTAGGTAAACACTTGCCTCTGTACAGCTTGCAGATAAGCTTAAAACTGAATGAGTAGTATCTGGCAGAGAATACTTTCTTACAATACAGAGGTCAGTTATGTGAAAAGGACATAAGTTATTTAATTTGCAGAAGACATAAAATTTGCTGACAATAATAGAAAAGTAAAGTAGGACAGAGGAAAAGAAATCTTTACATCTGACCCCAACAACTTTAGAGATTCAGAAAGCATCATCTTGCATAATATATACTACTTTCTCTGTTACTTTTCTTCCGTTTAATATAAACTGTTTAACATATTGCAAAGGAATAAACTATCATCTAGGCTTGATGAGAAATTGCCCAAGCCACAGTTCAAAACCCTCTAGTATTATTCCAAATTTGTATTTAGAGCATCATAATTTTCTCTGAAGAAACTTTACCTGGAGACCACTTCAGTTGCAACACAGTACTTTGCTTCTGAGATTCAGTAAAGGGGAAATGAGAAATTCACATTATGTTCTTTATGATAAATAATGTTCTTTACCTCAATTTGTTAAAAAAGGGCAAGAAGAAATGTCAGCTTTTTTGTACCTGCTTTTTGTACTAACAACTGATGTTTAGGAAAAGCTGTAAACTGATCAAGCCTGTGGCAAAACATGGCAAACATCTGCTGCAAACAAAACTTCTGGTAGAAGTCTAGATACTGCAGTCTAGCAGGCTTCTGCCTTAACCCTCCAATGCAAAGAAGTTTCTAAACGGTTGGCCTACTGTGTAATTGAAGACTGGTGACTGTTTCCTAAGAAAGGAAAGACAAAGATGAAACTTGGCTTCTTTGTCCCATTCAGTCAAGACAAAAGCATCAGATGCTTAAGAGGAAAAGTAGCTCAGAGAAGGATGGAAGGCCTGAGAAGGTAATCATTACTTCACAACCAGGGCTGCATGGCTGTGGTTTGGAGGAGACCAAACTGCCAGGCTGAGATGCTCCTTACCTACAGGAACCCAAGTGCTACAGGAGGACAGCCCACCTGAAATTCAGGCTCAGTTTGACACTGAACACAAAGTGCTGATCTGTACATAAATTGTCACAACAATTATACTGCTTTTACTTTACTTCTCTTGCTGTGCAAATCCAATATGTGGATACTCCTACTCTTTTAATCTTAAAATAGTGAATCTTGAATCAGTATCATGCTATAATTATTGTCTTCAGCTGAAGAGGGACACCCATGCTTCCAAGAACATCTGCTCATTGCAGATACGAGGAATATGAGTTACAGACTTTTTTTGGTACTCAGTCCTGCCCAATCACTAGTACATCGTAGAAAAACTTTTACAACACTTATTTTTCAAACATATTTTTAGCTGGGAAAAATAAAAAAAACTTTGTTAAATGAGCATTTTCATGCCAGTCATCATTAAATTTCATCATATAAATTGCTAACTGGAGTACTGATATTTGAAGTCCTTTTAACAGTACAGAGCCAGCCAGCCCTATCAAAGGAAACTGCTGAGTTTCATCTTGGCTCATACATCATCTTAAAAATTGCTAGCTACAATTTTGGAACTGGAAGCAGACTGGAAACGGTTACTCCTAGAGAAATGTTAGAAATCTTAAATAATCCAGCTCAGTTGCTGAATTGCAGGTACCATTTGTACAAGTCAAATGAAATGAAATACTTGTGTATTTGTAAAACCTAAACCCGCCGACAGACAGCAAAATGTACCATCACTGGTACATGGAGTGTCTGTAACTCCATAGTAGAGCTGGAATTTTCCGTCTTCAACAATTCTGCCACAGTCTCCTAAAGCCCTGAGTTCTGGTTCCCAATTCATTTGTTGAAACACAATCTCTTCACTCTTACAGAGGACCAAATGGTTTGTGCTTTACTCTGTCATGTACATTGCCTACTATTGTATTTAATGTCCTTCCACCAAAGCTGGCCTCTGTTCAACGGAGAAACAATTCATTATGACACTGGAAAATGAGTTGCAAATGATATCTGTAGGCTGCATTACAGCTGCCCCTCTCCCGTGTTTCTCCATGCAACACATCCTTCATTTTTAATGATGGTACTCCTGTGTTTTATATTTCTGGTGTAGTTTCATGAATTTTGGGGAGAGATGCTATCCAGTCAGGAAAACATGCCATTATTTCTGTTGGCATTTGCTATAACTGTTCCAATACAAAGATAGGTTGTGCAAGCTCAGTAAGTAAATATCTTTCATTAGAGGAGCTGTCTTAATTGGAAAAATTAGATCATTTTCAGACACACAAACTAATGTGTGGCAACAGGTTGGCAGGGTAGGTAAAAGCAGCAGCTTTCAAAATTAAAAACAAATTGCAAATAATTCCTCAGAGTTTAGTTAGCTAAGTACCCTGCACAAAAGACCATCAGCATCTTTGATTCCTACACATACAGTTTCAGAAACGGGCATCAAGTAACCTCACAATAAGTATATAGCTGCAATGCCAGAACCAATGCTTCAAAATCATAGAATCATAGAATGGTTTGGGTTTTAAGATCATCTAGGTCTAACCCCTTTGCCATGGGCAGGGACAACTCACACTAGACCGTGTCGCCCAAGGCTCTGTCCAAACCTGTCCTTGAACACTGCCAGGGATGGAGCATTTACCACTTCTTTGGGTAACCTGTTCCAGTGCCTCACTACCCTCACACTAAAGAACTTCCTTATACATAACCTGAACTTCCCCTGTTTAAGTTTAAATACGTTACCCCCTGTCCTAACTCTGAAGTCCCTCATGAAGAGTCCCTCTCCAGCATGCATGAACACAGACGATCATTAAAGGCCTGAAAGACCCAGTTCCCTGTGGGTTAATATTTCTCATAGAATGACCTCTAGTATGACCTCTCAATACTGATCATTAAGCAAAACTTGCAAAACACCTTCCATTTGGGGATCATATATATTCACAACTCCACTGGGTACCAAAAATTCAGAACTCAGCCCCAGTGCAATGCTTTAACCTGTTGGGTAATGGTTGGAGAATGCAAAATAGTTGCTCTTCCTAAAGTCTCCCCACCATTTTTTTCTGCACTCAGTGAATCATGAAGAGCCTTTTACTGCAGTAATGTCTAATGACTGGAGGTAAGAAATTCAGTAGAAGCATCATCAAAGCACAAGAAAAGCCTGAGAAATAGCAGTGATTAGAAACTATTCCCAGCATAATGGCTGTTAATGTTGCATTACTCTGCTACCTTTCTGGTTTTATTCAGCCTCTCAGTTCTAGCAGCCTAATTCTCATACAAAAAAACATGTTCCTAAATCTTCAGCTAGTCATTCTGGGCGCTTCAGTTGCACGCACTTCTCTATAATGTGAATCTTAGAGTTCTGATCATCAAACCTTGAAAATCAGAGCTTTTAATAAGGCTATTTAGGGTCTATTAAAACCAAACCAAAGCCAAACCAAAACCAAAAACATTGCATTAAAATCTGTGAACTAAAAATTCCATTTAAGAAGATTCATTTCTCTTCCAATCATTAGGGGAAAGGAGGGAAAGGGAGCTTGTGTCTCAGCTGGTTTATTCAGGCAACTTTTCCGAAAGACACTTGCATATCATGAAGGAAGTTGCTGAGCTGAGATGAAAACTGGTTTTGTAGTGTGACTGTGTTTTAAATTATACAAAGCTTTCCAAGAGAGGCTGCATTAGCTTTCATATTTTTGTGCTTCTGCTCAAACTAAAGAGTAATTTGGTTTGGACCAAAATAAGTTCATGGCTCAGACTGCAGTCTTTCTTCTCTCTTTTATGTTGACAACCTGAAACTATATTCTTACTTATACTCAGAATCCTTTTACAAACCCACAAAATCCCCATCAAGGTTTGATTTAGATCACGTAGATATGGTTTGAGAGGCACAGGTTTGCTGAGCTGCATACTGTTAGAGACTGAAAGAGTATTCTAGGGAAATCTCACCATATTCTTGCACTCTTTGCTGCTTTCAGCCAGTGGATGTTTGGTTAGACAGACCTTTGGGCTGATTCAGAATGGTCATTCTCAAACTCCTGTTCTTAGATATACTTATTAAATACCAACATCTTTCTCTAATGCAACAGATAATTTATAACAAATAAAAATTTAAAAATCACTCATGAGATCTCTTGCTCTGATCTAAAATGTCAGAGGATTCCAAATTTAAGATACTAAACAAATGGCCAGACAGTAAATAGGTATTCACAACTGTTTGACCATCTCAAAACATTCCCATGAGAAAATAATTGCTACTCTTTCTGATCTACAGGTACTGAACTGGAGTTGTAGGAGAACCAAGTCACTTGTTAAATCATCAAAAAGTTCCTCTGGAGAATGAGTCCTGTAGTGTTCAAACCAGGACAGCGAGTGGAATAAAAGACCTCCATTGTTTTCTCATTGTAAAGCAGCTCAAGTAACAAGTATTGCTAGGAAAGAAAGATGCCTTGGCATCTGCACAGTGCTTGGAAACTGTTTCTGTGGCAGAATCTTTCTTGGCCAACTAATATACTAGCTTTCAGTTGCTTCTTACAGACACTCCAGCAGTAAGAGCTGTTAGTAGAGCTGTGTTGACTTATGCTATCTGAGGAGTAGATCCATGATAAAAATACAGAACTGCTTCATTCTGTAAGGACAATTAGACCTGGAAGCGTATAGTATGTTCAGTGGAATATCTATTCTGGAGAACTGTAAAACTGAGTCCTAAAAGGTATACTGTTCCTCAAATGTGAAATGTTCAGAAAATAGGTTTGGGTTTCTTTGGTATCTAAGTTCAGAATGCTGCCACAAGACTGTGTTTCTATTGTTTTTATGGAGTAACCAACATAATCATTGTTGACTTGCTGTCTGCAAGATACTAGAGCATGTGAGATCACTGCAGTTGTCTGATGATGATAACCATTTCTGACTGCTGCACAAGGACATTTCTCTGTGAACAGCAAAATAAACAGCCCTGTTCTCTCACTTTAAAAGAAATCCAAGAAAGTAACTCTACCACAAGTAAATGAACTTGAAACCAAAAAGACTGAGTAGACTGGTAAGTATAGTCAGGAATACAACAGTAACAGTTTGTACTGATTGAATGGTTAGGATTTTTTGAACTTACTGTCACTTAAATTTTTGAAGACACAAATGCATATATTTCTCATTACCTCTTCTCTTGATGATTAGTTACTATAAGTAAACCCTGAAAAATGTAACATTTTCACCTCTCATGTCAAAGGCTGCAGCAATGCATTTCTTCAGTAAAATATTCTTTGTGTAATAAGGGCAAAGGCCTAACTTTTTGGCTGGGCAGAGATATTTTATGGGGAGCAAGAGAGGATGAGAATTTTACTCTTAGTAAATTACATTTTGTTACTAATGCTGCAAAATAGGTAAAGAGAAGCAAATAAAACATTTCTGTAAACAGAAATAGGAAAAATGCCTCTAAAAGTCTGTTCTTTATTGGGGTGTTCTGCAGTTTAAAGTTGCATTACTGAAATTCTTCTTAGAAAAGGGTACACTGCTTTTCTTACTAGGAAAAGAAGTAGCTGAATCATTCACTCAGAAGTGGGATAAGGTCTGTCTAAAACTGATGTCCCTCATAATGGGAACCACTTGTTTGTTTATACAGGGAGAGGTCAGTCACTTTCTACTGGTGGCATTCTGAAGTTTCAGTTTCTACAAGGAGGAAACTGTATGGTGGTGTGCAAAATAGCTCAACTTCTTTGGGGAATGAGGCCCAGAAATTAAATCCATATTCAAGGATGCATGTTTTAATGTTATTGGGTGTTTCAAGAGCATTTGTAACCATCTCAAAAAAGCAGAAAGAATGCAGTGTCCAGCTTTCCCAATCACATATATGAATTTCAGGATATTCTTCAGTGAAAAATGCTTACAGTAAGTAGAGAAGACATTTGTCTATGTTTGTTTGCTGTGCCACAAAATTACTATTCAACTATGGGGGCAGCATCATCTGCAAGTCATGAATAAGATTGCCAGTTCCATATGGAGCAGGCAGAATTCTAAAAGTAAAGTGAGAAATAATAGTTTGGCTTTCTACAGATCAGTGCCAGTGGTTTTTATCACTTGAGTTCACATAGGTTTACTTTTGAGATGTTTATTTATTCAGAAGGCTTTCTCTTTTGCTTTTTAAACTCTGAAAAAAACCTTCAAACAGATGTCCACATTTTTATTAAAACAAAACCATGAGCTTCCATTGACTTTTTATTGCAACCATACTGAACTATTCACCAACTCACTACTGAACAAACTAATCACCACAAAATTAAGCAGAATATAGTTGTTAAGGAAATTCATGACACTACCATAGAATAAAAGCCCACCATGTTCACCTTACTCTCATGCCTAGAAATGTTAGGCAATTCAAAGCATTACATCAGCACAGAATAAAAAGTCTCTGCTACAAAGAGCTTGTTATCAAAGTATAAGGCGACAAGAAGTGGAGGCATACTGGCAGGAAAGTAGCAGGTAACAATAATACAATATAGGTCAGAGCGGACAATACAGCCAGCAGGCTCCATGTGCCTGCAGCCTAGCTACTGTCAGTATCTCCTATTGCCACTTCCACCAGCATGAGGAACCGCATAAAGACAAGCAAATCATGCATGTTGGAAACTATGTTCAGTAAATGATGGAAATGAGCATCATTGTGTGACAGGATGTAAGAGCAGGCAAGCCAACGCTGTCTGAAAGATATATAAGTGAGAGATATATAATCCATGGAAGCCCTTGGAAGTGAAGAGCAGCAATATATATCTGATTTAATAGAAAAGTGAGGTCAAAGAAGGGGATGCATAGCAATAGCAGTCAAAGCAATGGGCTAAGAGATGAACAAGATCAAGTTAAAAAGGGCTCAGACTGAGCTGGACACAGCCGCACTGGCACACTTGCATCCTGTCGGCAGCCTTGTGGTAATTGCCTTGTGCATTCCATTAATTAAGGGCAGAGAAAAAGCATGTCATAGCAACCGAAACAGAAGTCAGTAAGGATCCACAGGAGGCATTTAGCAGAGTAGATATGAATAAAGGCCACACTGCAGAGTTAAACAAAGAAGAATCTGTTCATTTAGAGGCCTCGTGAATACTTGGGAAATCGAAGTCCAAGGTGATGACAGGCTGGATGGCAGCATTAGCAGAATAGTTTATAAAGAAATGGGCATATGATTTTACACTGCTGTATACTGAAAAGCTCTAATTAAAAACTGCCATAGATTCTCTTCTAGCTTGAGCATTAGGTCTGTTTGATCTTGGGACTTTTTGTGCAAGGTTTCAACTTGCAGCAGGAACAAACTCCTCATAACATCTCTTTTCTCAATGATCATGACAGAATCCTGCACGAATATTTAATGGTTGTAGTCTGAGCCAAATCCTGCTTCTGTTTCAGCTGTTACTGACCATTTATCTTGGGCAGGACACTTGCATGGAAAACTCTTACAGACTTGGCTAAAATATCCTCTGGTATTCTTAATTCGCTCCTACTCTTCAGGCTGTTTTCAGAAACAATGCAAATAGAAGATTTTGAAAATTCAGCGATGTTAGTGAGTGGTCCCTCCTCATCCTGCCCAAATTCCTGAAAGCAATGGGCACAGCACAGTCTAGAACAGCAAAGCACTTGGCACCCACAGTAACTGAGAGCTGCTGAGACCTAAGCTGCAGTCAGTGCTAAAGCTGTCTGCTTGTAAGTGCAGTAATATAATTTTCTCCCATCAGTGGATAAACGATGATTTATATATTTTTTTTACATAATCTCTGATTGTATTTCTAGAAAGGACAGAATTTCTTTCACGGAAATGTTGTAAACCAAGACAGTATGCATCAGGAAAAACAGCTGTATAACCATCAAGGAAGTATATATATTCTCTGCATATCATTTGAAGACAATTGTTCTATTATCTAAGGACAAAGACAACAATTCTTAATACCGGGTGAGATCACACTTTGTTTACCTTCTGGTTATCATGAACTATTATTTCTCAAACCCCAGGGTTTTCATTTTGATTGCTGTGTGGGTACAAATTGCTTCTTAATGTTACTCTTCCCTTAGTCTTTTCATCAGACATGAGGCTGTCTCCTTTACTGTCCTCTTACTTATCAAGATATTTCTGCAGCCTCCCCCTTTGACAGGCTCTAGTCACAGAGTTCTATTTCAGAATTAACTATTACATAAACATATAAGATTAAGAAAAAAACAACCAACCAAACAAACAAAAAGGTACTAATTGTCCTTCCTGTAAGCAGTACAAGCTGTCTACTAATGCTGACCCAAACCTGTCACTGCCGGCTGTCACTGGCCACTGTGTGGATGGCTAGTGGCAGTCAGTACTTGACTGGGGAAAAATGCTTGATAAATAGAATTTCTCTGCAAATATTTCTCACCCCTTTTCTATCAATGCTCTTCTTTTTATCTGAGTCCTACCCTACCTCAGAAACACACTGTTCTGCTGGATCTCTGCATAAGCAAATATTTCATAATGCTTACTTCCAGCAAAGACAAGGTAGCTTGGAGACCACCATGTGCTGACCCCACATTTCAGTCCACTGCAAACTAAGTCGTCTGTGGCACAGATCTGATTTATTATGGGCAAGAGAGTAGTAAGAGAAGTTTAAGTTTTGTTTCTAATCACTGCCAGAAGGATGGTGAGGTTATTCTCTTTGCAATGATACAGCAATGATAAAGCATCTTAAAAGTATGATTTGTCCCTGCTTGCAGTAGGCACTAGACTGCATCTGCACAGCACAATCAGCTTTATTTCACGTGTGTGAAAGGGGCTGGAAATGTGAGAACTCTTATTTGGGAACTGGAAGTAGGGAAGCTTCCAGGTGAAATTATTTGAGAAATGTTTGGCTAACCAGAGTTCTCTTGAGAAGGGTAGGCTTTGCAAAGAGGTTAAGCCTTAGGAGATAGGGAAGGATGAATCCAAGAGCTCAGCCTACAAAACAAGATAAGATTTTTCTGGAGGCACTGCAAATCCAACTTGGCTGATCTGGA
Organism: Psilopsiagon aurifrons; assembly: GCA_025447955.1. NCBI lineage: Eukaryota > Metazoa > Chordata > Aves > Psittaciformes > Psittacidae > Psilopsiagon > Psilopsiagon aurifrons. Next base: position 35,841 of record JAOEHY010013824.1, on the reverse strand, counting down.
GACCTCTCAGTGTGACTACTTCAGACTCTGTGAGGAAGGATAAGAGGGACAGAGTTGGGTTGACCTTTTCAAGCCACCTGGCCTGGAAGACATAAAGCACTGAAGTAAGCTGGAAATACTCTTGGGGAAACTAAGGCAGAACACCTGCTGGACTGGGTCTTGCCATAGAGTGGCAGTCTAATGCCATGTTACAGAGCAAGGCTCATGCTGTTGAAGGGGTCACTGATATAATCTTTTCATCTCAGTGGAAAAGACTTTTAAATTTATTTGGGTTTGTAAGTTTTAGAAAAAAACGTGTATTTGAATGGACTTTTCTAAACCATCTTTTCAGGTCTGGCTCTTATGTATTCAGTCCAGCCCTGGGATTCTCACTCTCCTGTTGTGATGCTAAACAGCTCCACAGTGCTACACACTTGCTGGCTGCACCCGGCAGTTTGTGCTTTTGCTGTTCACTGCGGATCTTGGCTACCCCATAAAATTAGAACTACCTATTAGGTGAATTATTCCATTCTACAGCTGAACAGAAAACATGTTGATTTGATTTACTGTTTTCTATTTTGTCTGTTGATTTTTGGGTAGTTCCAAGAGTGTGCTCCCAAAAAGTTAATACAGAACTTTGTGCTCAGTTTAACAATTTTATTTACAAAGGGTATTCTTGCTTCCATATCCCCTCACCAAATTACTCCAGGTGTGAATAACTAAATTTAAATTCTATGATTAATAGAGCACAGAGAAGATAAATATTACACAACTCTCTCCCTGCTTTGTTATCTTGGGTGCCAAAATTGCAGTACGCAGTCTGGGAACAGGTAGGAAGTGGGAGAGATCCCACCTGATAGATCCTAGTTGTTAAAAGGCAAAAAGAACACAGATGGTTGAAACCAGATTTCTGTATAAAATGAGCAGTCAGTTTTCACCTGCATATCTAAGCAGACAAGTTTGCTGCAGTACCAGTACAAAAGTAGGTCTCTCAGGGAAACGTGTTTTCAGATGTTACCTCCACTGACAATCAACACCACACCAGATACCCAGGGCTTACAACTTCTATACAGGAGGGAATGTGCAAGGAAGGCTGCAACGGACTCGGATTTTATAATGTGGTATTGCATTTGAAAGACAGATAATGAAAATGGTTAGGCTCTCAAGTGAAAAATCAGTAATTCCTCCCTCTATCCCAAGACTTATGAGAAGACCTAGTGTGTCTAGAAGGCAAGCAGAGCATATTTTGAGGGCAGCTTTTCTATCCCCAAGATGTTTTACAGGGGTTACCACTATCATTCTCCCTGTCATAACAGGGGAGAAAATCACACAACTTAGCAGTAAGACTCAGAAACACCCAGCTTCCTCGCCTTGTGCATTCCTCATTTGTGTTAGAACTATATCTGCACAGTATCTTGTTTGTATCAAAGACAAGTAGGACTTTACCTTTCCTATGACTGAGTAGTCTATTCCACTTTCCTTATGCTGGCTTTGGAAACTTAGGTAATCTTTTGGAAAACTAAATTTAGGGAATTTTTTTGAAAACTAAGGGAAGCCCAGGTAAGCTTTTGTAAATATGTTTCAGGAACATTAATGCGTGGCTGACCATACCCCTGGTCTTCTAACTCTCCAACAGCAGCCTGCTTATCTTCCAAGCAGCAAATTACCTTCTTTCAGTCCATTCTGTATTCCTGCAGATCAGTTGAAACCTAATTCCATGCAGAGCTCCCAAAGACACTGATCCCTTTCATTCATTGTGAAAGAACTCCTAAGCTCATTTGGACTTTAATTAAATTTTACCCATGTATTATCTTTCCCTTGTCTTGTTAGGCAAATTTCTCAGTTTCATGGCATAGCTCTTTCTGATACTTCTTCCTGTAGTTTATAAAAAGCTATGAACAGAAGTTAATTACCAGTATCAAGGGGTTGTATTTAGTCTGGCTGAAATGGAGTTAATTTTCCTCATAGCAGCACTCACAGTGCTGTGCTTTGTGCTGGTAGCTATAATGGTGTTGCTAAAGCACCAGTGTTTTGGTTAGTCTCACAGCCTCAAGGCTGTCTCTCCAATATTCCCCCCTCACCAGTAGGCTGGGGTGGGTAAGATCCTAGGAGATAGAACAGCCAGGACAGCTGACCCAAACCGACCAAAGAGATATTCCACACCATATAATGTCTGCTCAGCAGTAACAGCCAAGAGAAAAGAGGTAGCAGAGCACTCATTACAATGTTTAGTGTGGCAATCACTATGTGTATAGAAGCCCTACTTCCCGGGAAATAGCTGGATACTGCCTGCTGACAGTAAGTTGAGAATAAATATTTTGTTTTCCTTTGCTTCCAAGTTTTGCCTCTGCTTTTGTTTTATTAAACTGCCTTTATCCTGATCCACAAGTTTTTTCTATATTATTTCCTCCCCTCCTTCCCCTGCTGAGGAGGGGAGTGACAGAGTGGCTTTGGTGGGCACCTGACATCCAGCCAGGGTCAATCCACCACAGAGGAGTAGGTGAAAGTCAGGACTCTAAAACATGGAAGGATGTTCTCACCATACTTCAATGTGGCAGGACTCAGAGATGAATTCTGGGCACGTTTTCTTTTCTCCAGAAGTGACTGGAGGGTAATTCAGACCTGTGCCATAAGCCAGGTGGGCTTTTGTCATCTTTCACACACAACACTGGCAGAAATATCTGAAAATCTTCGGATGCGTTGGACAGCTTTAGTAATTACCTGGGGTTATGAACTGATACATTTCCCCCATTAAGTTTTCCAGGGATACAACAGAGCTAAGCTTTTGGTGGGGAATAAACAAGGGAGAGCCAGAGATCAAATTTCCCACAGATCTGTAAGTCTCGTGTTCTGATAACTTTAAGTGAGATAACCTGAAAGAAAAACAGTTATTGCTCAGTGAAAGACTTTGAGTTGTTCTGATTAAATCATAGAATCACAGAATAGTTAGGGTTGGAAAGAACCTTAAGATCACCAAGTTTCAACCCCCCTGCCATGGGCAGAGACACCTCACACTAAACCATGCCACCCAAGGCTCTGTCCAACCTGGCCTTGAACA
>JAOEHY010013824.1:0-31600 GCA_025447955.1 Psilopsiagon aurifrons | reverse complement strand
CTTAGTGAAGCCATGCTGGCTGTCACCAACCACCTTGTTGTTCTTCATGTGCCTCAGCATGCCTTGCAGGAGAATCTCCTCCAAGATTTTTCCAGGCACAGAGGTGAGGCTGACTGCTCTGTAGTTCCCCGGCTCATCCATTTTCCCCTTCTCGAAAATGGGGGTTATATTTCCCTTTTTCCAGTCATTGGGAACTTCACCTGACTGCCATGATTTTTCAAGTATGATGGACAGTGGCTTAGCAACTTCATTTGCCAGCTTCTTCAGGACTCATGGATGGATTTCATCAGGTCCCATGGACGTGTGCACCTTCAGGATCTTGAGATGGTCTTGAATGACATCCCCCCTACCATGGGCCCAGAGTCTTCATTCTCACTGTCCCTGCATCTGTCTTCCAAGACTTGGGTGCTGTGGTCAGAGCATTTGCCGGTGAAGACTGAGGCAAAGAAGTCATTAACAACCTCATTCTTCTCCAAATCCAGGGTAGTCAGTTCTCCTGACAGCTTCCAGAGAGGGTCCACATTGTCCCTAGTCTGTCTTGTATTTGCAGTGTAATACCTGCATATAAACCAAAAGCAAATCTGAGCGAAAAGTTCTGTGAATGATTTGCTCTTTTATGTCTTCGCCTGAATTCCCAAGTCCTAGGTACCAAGAATGAGATGTCTCACACTTCACACCTTCTGCAGTTGTAGGACATGACCTCCTTCCATGGAAGCTGATGCACTGCACAGAAAATAGGTCAGCCGACTCGCCTCTAGCAATTGTCTGTAACACAGGATCAGACAATTGTAATCATATGAGAATATTTCCATTGGACATGAATCTTAGTGTTAGAGTCCAATTTTCAGAAATAATTTCACCTCTCGCTTGCAAATGCTTAGCATTCATAAAAACAGGCCCCAGAGGCTAAGGAAAGATATCATATCAAATCTTTGGACTAGCATCCACTTCTCACTGGAAAAAACTTCTCTCCTTTATACTGCATATTCTTTTATAATATACTCTTGAGAACTGCTGTCCTAATCTAATTATTCTAGCTGGAAATTACACCACCACCGAATCTAATGAATCAAGAAGATACATCGTTTCTATAATGTCTGATTTACTTTAAAAAAGACTATATTTATTCCATGATTTGATTACTCTGCCAGACATATTATGGGCTCCCCCAACAATACCAAAAATTGAATGCTTCCAGGCTAATTGGAAATGAAATATTTTCAGTGCACTGAGTTGTAATCAAGGTAAGAGGAAATAAGAAGGAAGAAAAATGTAATCAGTGACCAACAGAAAAGAAAAACTTAATGTGCGAGCTGTATGCAAAGAGAATGATGTTGGCATTGCACAAAACTAAGACATAAAGCAGAAAACTAAGTGGATTTGAGCAAAAAAAATTAGACTGCCAAGTCAAAGAACACCTCTGACCTAGTATTTATGCCTGTCCTTGAATATTATACACCTCAAACTTTGTATCTTATCAGTTTTATAAGAGCACGATGTTAACTGTATGGAACTTCTCTGAACATGAAGTTCACACAAATCTCCCACTGCCTCTTTTCTTTGCACTACATAATGAAAACACATTTTCTGCTCTATTCCCTTGATAAGCTTAATTTGAAGAAAGTACAGGTTTTTCACAGTTTCACGCTGTGGCTTTCTGTAATGACTCCTGCCTTTTTAGTAGTAAAATGCAAAATTACCTTCCAAAAGGATCCTGTCAAAATGCCCAACACCATTGTTTGCTGCCTCACATCTAAGCATGCTCCATGCAAACACTGTGTATCCAGGAATACAGTGATAGATTTGGAGTTCACATTGGTGTCTTCTGAAGTTCGAATCATTAATGTCATGTCCACTACTCCCTGATATTCATGTGTCTGATGTCACACACAGAGAAAAGGGGAAGAGCACACCCTAGAAAATGACCACAAAATTTCAGACACTGACAACGCTGAAAATTGTCAGGTAATTAGCCACCGCTGGGATCAGTTCTGCCACAGATAGTTTAAATCTGGCTTGGTTGTGCCTACCTAACACTGAAGGGTAGAGATACTCGATGAAATCTCTCTGCCTTTCACAACAAGTCTCTTAATAATTATTTTTTAAGATCTCACAGTTTGAGTGCCTGCAGAGTCTAAGAGATGTCTCCTCTGGTTAACGTTCAGTGACCTGGTGACACAAAGTAAATGCTACATGCCTTGAATGACTATCAAGGAAAGGGAATCGCAGCACTGTAGGTGAGTGTCTTTGATACAGAGGCACAGCACCTGTTCATACAGAGAAATGCAATCCGTTTTCCCCCAGTTTAAGGTTAGATTGTGCAAGTCCTAATTTAAGGAAAGGTACGTGAGAATGGGAGTCCGTGCAGAGGTGGAGGAATACAGATCCTACTGGTACTATAACAACCTTCTCGAAAGGGCCTCCAGGAACAGTTCACACTACCTGTTTTCATTATCAACTGCAATGAAGCTAATAGCTTTCATTTGGGTCATTTTGACAATGCGTAGAAGGCCTAAACTGTGATATTCAGGCTGCAGTATCTGTTGGAACAGCTTTTCCACACTCTGTGCTAAATTCTCTACTGCAATAAAACTTCATTTTACCACAGTAAAGGGCCTGAATACAGCAATTCACATCTCTTTGCATAGTGCAGTGTAAAGGAGATTTGTGTGAGGAAGAATCTGTTCGTGCACATGCTAACTAAACACAACTGTAAAAGAAAGCAGACAACTCTTGAAAGAAGTGGTTATTTGCTGGTCTCTGCCTAAGGTATTTGCCTGGGTTTCATGGTTTTATTTATTTGTTTAACTGAAGAGGTGAAAAAGATTATGTCAGTGGGTTGTATCCCTACTTTTTGTTTATTTTTAGAAGTGGACCAACTGTGACCTAAATTTCACAAGACAGAAGTGCATATAAGCACATTGTTAAATATCAGAATCTGAGTTCAGCCAATTTCAGCAGAACTGTACACATACATCTTCTGTAACAGCAGAATACAAAAAACTAATTTACCAATACAGTGAAAATGAACAGTAAAGTCTAATATTTACAACAGACAGTGAAGTCAATCTTTTAACTTCTTTGTCCTCGTATGTGGATAATATGGATATAGCATTATAATTCAGATACATAACTGTCAAAGGCAAAAAAGAAAACAGCACTTTTAAGTCAGCATCAGTTTTATATACTCATTAAAGTGAAGCTGGAATCTGCATGAAACAATCTTCAAACTGGGCATGTGCAGACCATGCTGTATCCTGTATTTAAATGGAAGCTGCTGCTGCTGCCCTTTGCTAAGCTGAAGATGGATAGAAGCAATCTGAAGCTCTAGTGGGAAACTCTGACTGGACCTCACATTATTCCAGAGAATCTAACAATCTGCTTTATTTTCCATAAAAAGGTAAATTGGCTGACTAAATTCAGGGAAGAGCTTTTCTTTCTTTCCTTTTCTTAGATTTTGTTCATGTGAATAGTCAGCCCATTCAAAGGGGATGGATCTCTTGTCCCTTTGAGGACCCCAACTGCACCAAAATTGTGAAGTCCTTCAACACCTGGAATGACTTGGAAGGCAATGCCTGCACACTGATGGACCTGCCTCTTAGAGCCCCAACAGTAAGTGTTTTCTGTCACTAAAAGCTGTAGCAAGTAGTTCTGCTGGCAAAGCTGGCATTTGTAGAACTGTAAATGGACATTTAAGGTGCATGTACACATTTGTTGCTGTAATGCAATAATGAATAACATAATGAAAACTTTAAAATCTTCTTTTCATTCCTTTAGCTATTTATTTACCACAAAAAGGACTGTAGTAGTAGTGCTTTTCAGCAGAATTACATAGGCAGAAGACAGGGAGGTATGGCTAAAGGCAAAGCACACCAAACGTTGCAAACTGTCAAAACATGTTATTGGGCATTAAACAGCTGTTTAGTAGTTAAACACAATGCTCTCTTGTGTTAGTTACTATTCAAAAGTAATGGAAATCCCCCTAATTTCTGTAACATTCTGTAAGTGCAGTGGAGTGTAAATGTTAAAGAGTTGCTATTTGCAGTTACCCAAGAGATCTGTTCAGAAGGCTTTCCTGGGTAAGTTCTATCAAAGCTCTTTCTCAGCTGTTAAGTACTAAACAGAAAGAAAATTTCCTTAGAGGTGTGAAGGTGTGACTCTACTGTGATGACATTTCAGGATCAAATTCCCTTGGGCTCACTAAAAATATTCTCCATTCCCACCCACAAGCTCAAACCAAAGAAGTCAGAAGTCCTCTTCCTGTTGTGTATCTCAGTTTGCTATTAGAGCTACAAAGTTTTATTCACCTGCTGTTTACACAGAAGTCTGTTTAAAAGTAAAGAATAAAATACTTAAAACAAGCTAATTTTAAAAGATTCCCAAATCTGAAATTCAACTTAAATCCTTGATGTGGTCACACCGGGTATTTTGGCATGGCCACATATCACAGTAGACACTTTAAAATTGTGTTCGTTCCAACACAAACACTCCAGAAGATTTTATGCATATAGGATGTTGGATTGTGTTTTTCAGTTTGATCCTAATTTATAATGAAGGATCAGTAAATATTTTAGTATTTGCATAGTAAAAATGCAGTCTTTTTTTTTTTTTAATGAAAACTGGATTTGTGTATTGTCTTACAGAAAGATAAATATGGAAGTGTCTGAGCCAAGGTGTGTACAAACTAAATTAGATGGATAACATATGAAAGAGGATAGCAGAACATAGCAGGGAGGGATAACAGGGACTTGAGAGCACATGGAAAAAGGGAAAAGGATTCTGGGGACAGAGTGACTTCCACTGGAAAATTAGAAATGAAGTTTTTCCTTATTCTGCAGAAAAACATAATTAGCTGTCTCCTCTCTCTAGGCCAAGTGTGTGTACTTTCAAAATTTTCCATTTTAATTTGACACAAAGATTGGTCGAAGAGAATTTCAGGACTGAGAGCAATACGTGCTGTTTGTGGTTGAGATTAAATCTGGAAGATAGGATACAAAATCTGCTATCCAAATTGCTCAACAGGAAAAACATCATCTATGGGAAGCCCTGCTGTCTACTGGAAAGAGGGCTTAGCAGTTGGCGTCACCCTGCTGAAACCATAATTGAGGTGGGATTACACTCCTCTTTGTGCTGCCTGTCATCACAGAGCAAGCGCCTACAGAGGCAAGCTCAGAAATCAGGGCAAGGAACCATAAAGAAAAATAAGTGTTACTAGTTGTCTAAAGTTCCTTGTAGGTAGGCAGTAGCAACACTATACCTAGAAACCCTAGGAAATTACAGTATTTCTATTCTGATAATTTTTCTAAACTGTATGATTTGCTGCAATGTAAAAGGCCTAGTGCTACCATTGGATGTATTAAGTCCTACTGTGTAAACAAGCCGCTTCATTACCAGTATTTGTAGGAAAATTAAGAACAAAGAAACTTGATACATTGCCAAAATCAATGTGGGACTGTCAAAACTAGTTCTGTTTCAGAACTGGGCTCCATTCCATTGAAGCTTTCAATCTGCAAGACCAATGCCTACAGTTTGAAGCCAGATGAATTCATAAAAGCAGTGACATAGCAGTCCCTATGCCCCTTTCCTTGTGTCATTTTACACCAAATTAGATACAGTCCATCCAATGTCCAGGCAGATGTAGCTGAAAAATGTCCTTGTCCTAGTCTTTTCTGTTCCTGGCTTTTGAGACAGTGTCACACACATAAAAATAAAAATCAATTAATCAATCAGAACCAGCACTGAAATATGTCCAAATCCCCAAATGACCTTACAAGGATTTCTGCTTTCCCTGTAAGTATAAACTAAACCTTGCTTTATACTCTTGCCATTGGAAGAATGTGAGGAGTGGGCTATATCAAACATGGTTTTGTATTCAGTACAAGTGCTTACATTCATGGCCTTGCTCCTACCATCAACACTGTTAGCTTTAGTAGAACTTCAATAATTATATTTCCAAGTGGACATTTAGTTAAGTGATATGACCTTTTTCTTACTTTGAAAACAGGGGTTTGCTTTCCACAATGACAGCTGAACTGCACTGTCTGTATGTTGTCCTCTCGAAAATGATATGTCCTCTGCTAGAAGTTGTTCTAAGCTGGTTTGGGTTTTTTTTTGTTTGTGTTGGTTTGTTGTGTTTTGGGGTTTGGTTTTTTTTTTTTTTTTTTTTTTGGTTTGGCTTGTTTTTTTGTTTTTTTTCTTGTTTGGGGTTTTTTAGTAAATTACAAAACAACTATTTAAAGAGTCATCTCTTTATGAAAATGTGTATAATAAACAGATTCCCAGGACAGAATAGATGCAGGTGTCAAATATTCCTGGGTTTTATACCTGATCTAGACTTCCTTCTAACCTGGGCAAATAACTCAGGAATCACTGTTTTGTCCTGGACTGCAGAGGAATTCCTTCAGCCTTTTAACTCTCTTCAGACCAGTGTCTTGCAGGGTCTTAACAAACTTCATGGTGAAATGCAAGTTCTGCCCTACACTGATGTTCTCTATGGCTGATTCATTTTTATCCCTTTCTCTGTGTTTTGCGTTCAGTACTTAAGCTACAACACTCTGCTTGCACCAAGCAGAGTGACAGTGCACTGTTCTCTTCCCGAAGAAGCAGGCTGCTCCTCAAATTTGCCCTCCAGAAAGAATTCTGCTTCCCTTGTAATCAGCTGTGGCAACAGGCCATTGTTATAGAATGAGGTTCCATGTTGTGCTGCAGCCTCCACAGACAAGGCCAGAACAGAAAGGACTTAGACATACTTATCTATCAAACACTTCCTTTCCTCCAAACTCCCAAAAAGCATCTTAAGTTTGTAAGTCTCAGTCAAGTTTACTGAACAGTAACTGAAAACATGGTCAGTTCTGGTTTAGCTGGTTTGTTGCAGGCAGTAGACAAGCATTTCCTTACGGAGAACAGTGAACATTTTAAGAAAGCAGATAGATTGCATTAAACCTAGCTGTTTCCCTCTATTCTAGTATTTTCACAAAGATATACTTAAACCTGCTGGAAGGAAATACACTAATATAGGGCAACTTCATAACTTCGTAACTTCTTGCCACTAACTCTATTGAGGCAAATGATGAGTAGGATTTAGAAAAGGATTACACCTATATCTGGAGCATAAAAATATCCTCCTCTAAGATTATCCTTTCAAATGGACAGTAAGCCTGTTTTAGGGTACAAATTAACTGCTAAGACTCTATACTGAAAATTGAATTCCCACATCAATGCTCATTATGCATGTTTTGCAGCTCTCTGAAACACCCAGTTGTGGCTAAAGTCAGGCCAGTGTTTTGTCAGGAATTGTGCTCTGAATCAGTGTGGCACTTTCCAATGCTGCCCTTGGCTATGATATGTTCTCCAACTGACTCTCAGTACTCACTGTATGGAAATTTTGTTACATTACAGTTACTACCTTGATGTCCTCTACAGCTTCCATGACCATTTTGTGCTTGCTTGAGAAATGTGCAATGTTTATATTGACTCTCAGGAAGTTGATGCTTCCCAATGAATTGTTGCCTACAGAATGAGTATCGACCCAAGCCACCCACGGCACAGTTGGTCTGTGGGTATACTGGCACCCAGTGGTCTAGAGCCTCAGGTGCAGTCTTGTTGACTCCAGAAAGCTGAGGTCCACTTGTCCATCCACTGGAAAATGTCCAACCTCTTAGCTTCCAATTCAGTTTCTTTGTGCATTTGGTGGTGTTTTGAACCATGTAACATTAAATAAACTGTGTTTTCATATCATTTGGAAGAGAAATAATGAACTGCTGGGTTTGCCTGGGTTTTTTTTTTTTTTTTCTTATCTTCATTAGGAGGTGATTCTAGAAAGAATGCTGGATAGAAAAAAATGCAAGGCAACAATGCTATGTATTATCAGTGCAATTGGAATACTTGTTGAGAGTATTCTCAAAGGACAATTGCTACAGTGGAGATTGCAACAGTGGGGTTTTATTCTCCCCTGCCAATCAAATACTCATACCATGGGGTGAAAACAGAAGACAAAGGCTAAATAAGGCCCATCTGCTGGAGAAACTGAAGAGAGAAAAGCTTCGGGAATTGTCTGATTTCTTGATTAACCCAATGAACTGATTTCTTCTAGCACTATCTTTTTCTCCTTGTCCTTAATTTTGAAGTACAACTCCTGTAGAAGATCTACAACTAAGAGTGATGCAGGCTTATGTTTTCATTTTCTAGTAAGGAAGCAGTATGGATGCAACTTAGCGATGAACTTGAAGTGGTCAGGACTTATTTAATGCTTTGTCAGCCAACCAGTACCTTTCTTTGCCTTAAAGAAACTTTGAATCAGCTCTGTATTTCCAACAAAACCACTGAAATTACTTTTTTTAATAAATGACTTTTCCCTCTTAGAGAATAGCCAGAATTGGATCCTCTGGTAAAAATCCCAGGCCAACACGGAGTCCACACTAAAATGTGAATTTATTCCTCTTTTCCATAGACCTTTCTTTTCCTCCCATATATTTAGTATTACTTATGTCCTATCATGGCTTCACTATATTATTCCTTTATTTTTTTCACACTTGACATTTTTGTTGATTCTGAACTCGTTTTATTTCTGAGCAAGTAATTTTAAAGTCTTCTACTGTCCCTGAAATAACCTCTTCTCTCTTGTGATTTCTCTACTTATATTTACCTTTTAAATTTGTCCTTGTCCTTAGTTCTCCACAAATTCAATTCAAATTAAAACCACTTTAATCTGTTCTTTGTAGCCAAACCAAACTCCTTTAGTTGCTTCATTTCTGCTAACTTGATCCAGTTCTGATTAAATGGATAGCTACAGGAAAAAAACATCAGAAATCTCCATTCCATTAATAATTATCCTGAACTCTCTTTAGAGCAGCAGTTAAAATATATTTCAGCCACAAGCCTAAGGAAAACAAAACAAAACAAAACAAAAAATAAAACCAAACCAAACCAAAGAACACCCAATCTCTTTTATTTGAAACACTCTTATCTCAGACTCTCCCTCTCCACTTGCTATTAGTATGGGATTTGAGGGGTTATTTTACTGACAGTGTGTTCAGCACAGCAATTTCTACCTAGGCAAGATGCCCACTGTTGATGATATGACTGCCAACCTACACTTTGGTACAGGAACCTGAACAACAAATGCCATGATACTGTTACTCACTTAGTGTATCAACTTCAACCTTTTGCTCCAATTACAGTAACAGCCATATCCACATCTTCTTTCTCTTAAGATCAGGGTCTAGCATTTTATGTCTAGCATTTTATTGCTGCTAATGCAGAAACCCAGGGAGTGCTTTCTAGTTGCTGAGGATTGCTGTGGGCAAATCTTCAGCATGCAAGCAAAGACAACGTCTTCCAGAATCCCAAACAGTCCAGGGGTTCACCTCCTGGTATTGCCATGCTTGTTTTAAATATACGCCCCATAACTTTGGCCCAATCTCACACATGTATTCAGAAGTAATGTCGGCCTCTATTATCTGAAAATAACCATTTCCTTTGATAACTGGGGTATTGTCAAAGGCATTTCTGAGTTGCACTGTGACTGCAAATACCAACTACTGCATAAACAACTGCAGCATAAAAGGGAAAACATATCTACCCATATGCACTTTCCTCCTTTCTTACCAGCAACATTCCTTTTCCTGGGAAGGAATGACTGCACATGACAGCTGTACCACCACCTGGCAGTATTTACAATTCAAAAGAACATATACAGCCTCATAGCACTATTTAAGCTTGATAAAGGCACAGACCTTGATACAGGAAATTCATCTGTCCTGGATCCTAGGCCACAGCCAAGTTGGCAGTGTTCATAGTAGGGAGGCTACAAATGGTTCAAAAGATTTCCTATGCTTTTCGCAATCCTTGTGTGATTCTTGTAGCTCAGTAGCTGAGGAATGCCATGGCAGCATCTTGCAGGCTTGAGCTATGAGCATTGGCATTGGCATGCCATTCCATAGAGACTGCCACCCTTGATGAGGCAAGCCTGGCTATGAAGAACAGACAGGATCTCTCCATGCAGACGGGTGAGGACAGGACTTGATATTTGTCATGACTCCATTAGGTGGTGGAAGCTGATGCCAAGACACGTTGAGGACAGTGGCAGTTGCACAGAAGTGAGTTTTAAGTCTCCCTGCCTGACCTTATGGCAAAATGAAGCAGAACAGTGATGGTTTGGACAGCTGTCCTCTTCTCCTCAAGGTCTATCAGGTCATCCTGCTTCCTGGTTGCAGCCTTATTGTTTGCTTCATTACTAATCTGGGGTCACTCAGCCTAAAATGCATTCGTGGCTCCTGATACATAATCAAAAAATGTTTTTAAATTATTGTTTGAAATGCTGTATTCTTCAGACTTGGCTACTGAATTTTGCTGTGAGTTATTAGTTGATTAAGACACAAATGTTTCACCAAGTAATTTGTCACATACTTCAGAGATAGCAAAATACCTTCATTCAGCGTAGAGCGAAAATAGAACTTGTATGAAAACCACGCATAAGGCATAAAGGATTTGTAGTTTAGTTTTTCTGATACTTACTTTATTTTCCAAGGAACTCCTGTTGAATGCTGCCAGGCTTTTGGTAACTGAGTCTTAAGGGCAGCTCACAATTCAGTGTTATTCAGCAGGAGAAATGAAATAGCCATACTACTAAATAAATAAATGCATATTTATCCATAGAAGATCATTTCTACTTAGAGAAGTCTAGCCAGTGATGTCAGAGGAGAAGAGAAATCATACTTCACAGGTACAGAAACTTCTCTGAAATGAAAACTACAGAAGACTTACTTATGTCAGATGCAACGAAAAGGGTCCCCTCCTGCCTCTTTTTAGTTCTCTATATCCCTGTCTTTCCATTGGGAGACAATTGATTGTCTTTCTTCATCAAAATTCTAAACCAACAGTAAAAATACAAACAGCCCTTTGACCTTTGCACTGCTGATGCCATATTTGTCTCCTGGAGATGATCAACATCTTGCTTGCTGATGCTTGCTGCTTTCTTGCATTCTTGACCCTTTCCTCCTCTAGAGAAGCACATGCCAGTTTATTCAGTAAAGTCAGATACACCTGTGACCTCTTGTTTACTCCACAGAAGATGACAGTGCAAGATATGCCTGGTGCCTTTCCTACAGTGGATGTCCCAGACCATGCCCACTATACAATTGGAGTAGTTGTTCTTATAGTGGGAATCACAGGAACTCTGGGTAATTTCCTGGTCTTCTACGTTTTCTGCAGGTATCTGTCTTTTGGATTTTTTATCAATACTCAGATTTATGAACATTAACAGTACCTTGACTGTGCTCTGCAAATGCAGCACAGTCAACGTACCATCAGACTACTACCCAGACACAGTAAAATGCACCAAGAGATATTGCTGTAGGAAAAAAAATGACAATCTGTTATTTCTCTCTGACTCCCTCCCATTAACCATAGCCATAGGAAAATTGTTAGCAAAACTGCGAAGAATCACCCAGATATGTCAAGCAATAGAAAAGCAGCCAAAGCAGAAACCACCCAGTGATTATTCTTCTATTAGCTGAATTGTGGTCTGCAATGAACTGATGAGATGTTTTGCACCTGTGTCTCCTGCGTATCTTCTCTATTTTAGAAGTGCTGCTTACTACGAAGTTTCTTTTCCCACTCTATTCCTTACTGTCATGTCTCTTGTTTTCACATTTTCTAACACTTGGCTTATTTCCTTTTAACTAAAGCCGAATTCCAACTTTTATACCTGAAGGAAACTGGATCTCTGAAGCAATGTGATATTTTCACCATTCCTGTTCTGTCATTCTGTTTCTGTTTTGTCACACTTGGGCAGAGCATTGGCAAGATGCCCAGGACAGTGAGCTTCTACTTCATCATTTATCTTTAGGAACAAATGTAATAAACTAAAATAACAGCAATTATATGATAATTTGGGTGTGTTAACTTGAATCACTGGAGTGTGGGTGAAAGTAGTCTGGGTGTCGAGCCTGTATTTATGTGGTGCATTAAATGGCAGGTGCATACATAGTAGATATCAACACTTCAGTGTGAATGATATGGCCTTAAAAACAGAATAGGCATTGGCATGCAGACCATATATGTGAGGATGAAGGACTTGAGCTGCTTAGCTCTTTGGCTGGTCCCATACAGGAAATACAGTCATGGCAGTTGCTGTTCCACCGAAGGACATTTGTCTTAATTTGAAGACATTACGAAGACAGAAACGGATATTGATTGCAAAGTAATAAATACATCAATAGTTTGGAGAACATATCAGATGCCTACAAAGCAGTCTCAAGTAATGGCAAACTGTAAGACAACCAGCTGCCTGAAACAGAAATATATTCAGCAACTTTGCAGAGTACTGAACAAATACAAGTGACCCATAAGCATCTACTAATAATAACTCCTTGCTCCTAAATTGCAAAGAGATTACGGTAGCCCTAGCAATCGATTCTAGATCAGTGCAAAGAACTCATCATTAATGCTGGTATTTTTCAATTGTGTCTCAGATTGAAAATTAGAGCAAGGAGCTAAAATGTTACACAGAGAACCCAAACTGAGGAGCTCTCAGTTGAGCTTTTATGTGTACCCTTTAGAACACTATACTACAATACTGTGAATAACATATACAGGCAGTATACACTGAAGGATGGCTAATGATCTCTTTAAAGTCAGTGTCTGGGCCAGTGAAATGAGTGTCACAGAGAATGGATGTAAACCAAAATGCTTGATGTGGTACACGTGAGTTTGCTTAATCCCTCTATTTGTCACTGCTGGTCTTATCAGCAGCGGGAAATGCACTCCCCTCCTCCTGCTTAAAATGACCTAGATCCAGAAATCCATAGAGTACCTCACTTTAATTTCCTGTTAATCATGGACACGCAATGCACTGGGTCAGAATATTTAAAGAACAATACAGTTTATCCCCGTCACTGAGCTGTGAATCCTCTAAAGTGCAGAGGAGTATAAGGGCATAAAAAAGCTTTCCTTACATTCTTTTGTGAAGGAAATGAGAAGCACTCTGATCTACCTTGCTGCATAGGGCATGCCTAGGTATTTGTGAAGCTGACAAAGCTCACAGGAAAGAGCAACAACGTAATTAACGGTGCAGCAGTGTTTAGCAATATTTCTTCTGATCTCTTTAGGAGTAGGAGCCTTCAGACTCCAGCCAACATATTCATCATTAATCTAGCTATTAGTGACTTCCTGATGTCCATTACACAGTCTCCAGTTTTTTTCACCAACAGCCTCCACAAACGCTGGATTTTTGGTGGAAAAGGTTTGTATATATTCTGTATGAGATTATCGCTAAATATGTTCTTATCATAGTGGCAGTTAAACTATTATTTCCTTATCCTCAGGTACCCTTGCAATGTTGAGAACATTTTTCAACATTGTTTCAGTGTTGACACAAATGTTTCTTTGAACATTTTTGTCTGTGTGCAATAAATATACTCCCACCAGGGAGAGGAAGATTACCCACATGAGGCAGATACAAAGGTGACATTGGCAACGTAAGGCACAGGACTAGTCTTCTTGCCAGAATTCTTCCCCAGTTATGTCGTAACTTAGCTCCGAAGTTAAGAGCAGCGCCATCCCATAACACACCAGCTCTTCTAAATAACCTGCTCTGGGACTTGCACTTGACAAAGTGAGGCAAGAAAGCTTGGCAAAAGTGAATTTTCACAACAGAAATATTAACAGACCATTTCCTGTGCAGTAAGACGTGGAATGAAGGTGCCCTCATTCTTCCTATGTAACTTGTAAAAGGAAGACTAGTCTTTGCCTCTTGAACAGGTATCAACAGACAGGAAGGTCAGAGAAGTAATGTTGCTATTTTGATCTCTGATGACCAAAAGCACATTTTTTTTTAGTTCCACAAAGGGTTCAAGTGTACATGTGTCCTGGGTTTGGCAGTGGCAGTCGTTTTTCTCCTTCTTGGTAGCTGGTGCAGGGCTGTGTTTTTGACTTTCGGCTTGAGAACAGTGTTGATAACACCAATGTTTTAGTTACTGCTTAGAACGTTTTGCTCTGGCCAAGGACTTTCTGAGTCTCATGCTCTGCCAGGGAGGAGGGTAAGCCGGGAGGGGGCAGAGATGGGGCATCTGATCCAAACTGACCAAAGAGGTATTCCATAACACAGCACATCATGCCCAGAAGGTAAAAACTGGTGGCAGGAGCCCAGAAGAGAGTCGTTCGCAGCTCGGTCGCCGGGTGGTGAGCATTTGTATCCTCTTCCCTTGTATTTTCCCTGGTCATTATTGCTATTGGTGGTAGCAATAGTGATTCGTGTTATACCTTAGTTATTGGACTGTTCTTATCTCAACCCATGGGAGTTACATTCTTTCGATTCTCCTCCCCATTCCCCCCCCCCCCCTTTTGGAGTGGGGGGGGAAGAAGGAGGGGGAAGTGAGCGAACAAAATGCGTGTTTTACAGCTTAAACCACAACAGTTCTTTTAGAAGGGGGAAGTGAGTGAACAAACTGCGTGGCTGATTTACTGTTTAAACCACGACAACATGTTAAAATAAAAACCCAATCCACTGCTTTTGATCACTAGGCTGTTTCAATAATTAAAATAATTCATTAATGCATTCATAGTCTGCAGGTTTACTTCAGCAGAATTACTCATTAATATATTCATAGTCTGCATATTTACTTCAGCTATGCTGACCTTGAAATATAAATGGTTCCATGATATCAAAGTAGCTATAACCCACTGTTAAAAAAAACATCCATTTCTAGTGGAGCTGCAGTAAAACTGGAGTTAATTATCCCACTAGAAACATCAGAAATCAGTGAGTGAAAACATGCTAAGTGTCACTGTCTCCAGCAATTCAAGCAAGCAAAATCTTTGAAGTTTATCTCCACGAATAATGTAATTGGCAAGACAGACAGCAGCTTTGAGACAACATTCCAGCTGCAGGAAAAGTGAACTTCCATTGCTTTACAAATTCCAGAAGACATTCATTCACAAGAAGCAGTCTTGAACTGTCAAAGAAATTAATTAGCATGGTAGATTAACTTCACTGCTACTTCTGTCATCTTCATTTGAAAGGCTGTGAGCTGTATGCCTTCTGTGGAGCTCTTTTTGGCATTACATCTATGATCACTTTGATGGTGATTGCCTTGGACAGATATTTTGTCATCACGAAACCTCTGGCTTCTGTTGGAGTGATGTCTAAGAAGAAGGCCCTAATAATTCTGGTAGGAGTCTGGCTGTACTCTTTGGCTTGGAGCCTCCCGCCCTTCTTTGGATGGAGTAAGTTAAATGGAGTAAGTTTTTTTCCCTCATAGCATTGGATTAAAGATCAGTTACAGGTAAAGAAGAGGACTGAGTTAATGCTTGCATATTAGGCTTGAATAAATAGATTTGAAGAAAACTGATAAAATATGTATTGAAACTAAAGATCTCTAATCAAAAGGGGGGGGGGGGGAAGTGTATTACAGCATATTATATGACAACAGCACTTTTCCTTAAGATCATTCTTTACTGAATAAAGAAGAGTACATAAAATCAGTTCCAAAATTGGCCTTGCAGGATGCACCTGCCTATTTTCCATACTTATTTCCACTGAACCAAATCCAACGAAATATAACAATCTGAGTATTTTTTGCAAGTACATCTTCAGTAAGTCTTGACTATATTCTAGATGGGCAGACTGCACTAGGTTTTGGTTCTGTTCTCCACTCAGCCATTGGTATTTTCACTACGGCTTCCAATAAGGATGTCATTTAGTAACTAATTTGCTTTTGTAAATGTGAATCTTATGCCTGCAAATTGGAGCACCAATGCAGCATCTTGATCCTTGCAACTTGTAACAAATAGAGTTTCTGTCATTCTTCCTCATTTTAATCCATCTCTCTGCCATTATTTGTTTCCTATGAGTCATCCATTTCAGTCAGTAAGAATGAAATCATCATTCAAACCTCTAGCCCATTATTGTGCTTCCTAATTCCAGAAGAGAATGTGTCAGCTCAGCTGAGGTGAGAACACAACAGTGTTTGACCTTTCCAAAGGATGCTGCAACCAACTCAGTTACTGAGTAGTCTTTCAGCAGAATTTTGTTATTGTCTTGTTATTGTCATTTTGGTCACCCATAAACATGAAGTATTTTTAAGCAGGCAAACTGCAGTACTGGGAGAAGCAGCCTTTAGTTGAATGAGTAGCTATTGGAATGACAAAATGACAATATAGTCTTAGATTCTAGATTCTTAATTGGAGAAGGTAAAATAGTTATTTGAAGGGTGTTGTTATCTTGTAATTAGATTCTAATAGCACTCACAGTACTAACTCTCATACTTCAATTGGATGTATCTGAGCACATCTGGTGCAGTACTTTTAACAGTTCAACAGAAAACATTACAGAAAACAGTGAAAATTAGAATATAAAGTTAAAAAGACACCGCTGTTAACGACTTTTTTACTTAACAGTTTGACACAGTTCCTTTAAGGAGATTGTATTTTATATCAGGCAGAATATTATGTATGTATGATGCTTTTTTCCTTGTACTGAACTCACCTCATGAAAAAATCAGTTTGATCTGCACAATAAATCATTCTCCTTTGCACAGTAAATTTCTCTTGGCTGCATCAGCTTAAAAAAAGTGGTAGCTGTAGCAATCAGCTTCTTTTCACTCCTTGGGAAGACAGCAATTTGACAGGAAAGGGAGATATTTAAAAACAATGTAGGTCCAATCCAAGATCCACTGAAGTATTTGGTGAGATGCTCTTTGACTATGTTGAGCTTTAAACAATATTCAGGAACTGAAATGCTGCTCCACCTCCCTGCTGCCTCCCCCGGCAGGCCTGCTTGCTATGCCATGGCCGTTGGCTGGCTTGGCTGCTTCTGCCTCCTGCTGCTCTGCCTCTGTGGGGTGGGAAGGCTGCCACGATGAGGGATTTCTGCAAGATCCTGGGGAGGTCCTGCAGCACCTCCATCAGGGACATCAAGAAGGCCTACCAGAAACTGGTGCTGAAGCTCCATCCTGACAAGAACCCTGACAGCTCCTGGGGGCAGAAATTCCAGGACCTGGAGGCTGCCTACGAGGTGCTGTCAGATGAAAAGAGGAAGCAGTATAATGCATATCGTGAGAAGGACTGAAGGATAGGCAGCAGAGCTCCTATCTTCTCACACTTCTTTGGGGACTTTTGATTCATGTTTGGAGGTAACCATTGCCAACAAGACAGGAACATTCTCCAAGGAACTGACATCATTATGGACCTGGAGGTTACACTTGAAAAGGTATATTCAGAAAACTTTGTAGAAGTTGTCGGGAACAAGCCAGTGGCAACACAGGCACCTGGCAAATGGAAATTAAATTGCCAGCAGGAGATGAGGACCACCCAGTTGGGTCCTGGATGTTTCCAGATGACTCATGAACTTGTTTTTGACGAATGTCCAACTGTCAAGCTTGTGAATGAGGAATGAACACTGAAAATAGAGATAGAGCCAGGCATGGCAGGTGGTAGGGAGTATTCTTTCATTGGTGAAGGAGAACAAAAAAACTCACTGAAGAGGAGAGAGAAAATAAATGAAGGACTCATTGCAGTGATAAAGTCTGCTCATACACCTAGTTCATTTTCACCATGGGAAACACCCCAGGCACCACAAGTACTGCAGGCAGTCTTTGCTCTCCTGACTGTTCCCTTAACTGCAAAATAAAGTTCACCTATGTGTTCATAATTCTTTAATTAAAAAAAAAAAAATCAAAACAGAAGTGCCATGAGGATAATAAGGGGGCTGGAGCACCTCCCATACAAAGACAGGCCAGGAAAGTTGGATCTGTTCAGCCTGGATCTCACAGCAGCCTCCCAATATCTGAAGGGGGCCTAAAAGGATGCTGGAGAGACTCTTCATCAGGGACTGCAGCAATAGGACAATGGGTAATGGGTTTAAACTTAAACAGGGGAGACTTAGGTTAGATATAAGGAAGAAGTTCCTTACTGTGAGGGTGGTGAGGCACTCGAAGAGGTTGCCCAAGGAAGCTGTAAAGCTCCATCCCTGGCAGGGTTCAAGTTCAGGCTGGGCAGTGCCTTGGGCAACAAGGTTTAGTGCAAGGTGTCCCTGCCCATGGCAGAGGAGCTGGAATTAGATGATCTTAAGGTCCTTTCTAACCCAAATCATTCTATGATTCTATGAAACAAAATTACTCAGCTTTCTGATCTGAAGCCTTAAACTTCTAAACATAAATACAACAGGGCAACAGAGTGAAAGAAAATAAAAAGAAGTGCTTTGAACAAAGAATTATATATCCTTTAAAACTCTTTTCCCCTTTATGAGAATGGGACTAAATCCTATGCTATTCTGAGTTTCTCTCTCTTACTTCTGCACACAGAGGAAGAATCACATCACGGCTTATGCATTTTCTTGTCTTTCTTTCTAGGTGCATACGTTCCTGAGGGTCTGATGACTTCTTGTTCTTGGGACTACATGACTTTGACACCATCAGTCCGTGCATACACAATGCTGCTTTTCTGCTTTGTCTTTTTCATTCCTTTGATTGCTATCATTTACAGCTATGTCTTTATATTTGAGGCTATCAAGAAGGCCTACAAGTAAGTAGCCAATAGCCTTAAGCTTTTATCCTTCCATTTCAGTGCCTGCTTATTTTCTTGAAACAAAGACTAAGAAAAGAAAATTGGGAAGATTTTCACTTTTAATTTGTATGCATGACTGAAAAAGTAAACCAAACAAGAATTCTGTCAACAGTCAACATGGTAAGAAGTATGATGCTTAGAAGGGCCATTCCTGAATTTAAGCCAGAGCTGTTCAGTATATTGGCTAATGCTGCAGGAAATGGTATGAGTAGCAGCAATGGAAATCTGAAGGATGAGAAAGGAGCACAGAAATTAACCAACCAAAAGAAATACTAGAAGAATATCAGACACCTAACAACAGTGTATCAACAACTATTCCACAAAAATATAGGTCAAATTAAACTACAAGCTTGACAAAGGGTGAAAAGAGGTAAACCATTCAATTAAAGGCCTTTGAAAGAAAAGGTATTGTAAAAATAAAGGTCAGCGTCTGCCACTACATTTGTAATCTGTAGGTATCTGTCCTGTAGACATCAGCATACCTAGTCACACAGCTCAGAAGCACAAAGTGAGAAGCAGGTAGCAAAATTGGACCTATAGAAGCAAAGACTCCTCTAACGATAGCATTGTTCAGTGCTTGAATACCCAATTTATATGGAAATTCTTCTGGTACAGGACTATTTTCTTCACTGAAGCACATACGAATTTGCCACTGATTAGTGCAATGAAAGTGCAATGGAAGGGCTGGTCATGTATATACATTAACACACATTAAAAGTGCATGACACTTAGCATAAACTAGCATAAGAGTACTTGTTGACCCACTTTATGAAGCCATTTGCTCAATTCCCTACCTGTTTTTTTGCTGTTGTATGTTTATTTCCCCTAGGTCTATTCAAGCTTTTGGATGCAAAAATGGAAATAAAGAGTTCCAGAAACAGTATCAGAGGATGAAAAATGAGTGGAAGATAGCCAAAATTGCACTGACTGTCATCTTGCTTTATGTCATTTCCTGGTCACCATACTCTGTTGTTTCTCTGGTAGCTTTTGCTGGGTAATTATGAATGTATCAACAAAGGAATATTTAGTGAAAGCAAAAGGTGTAAAACTGTAGAAAACAGATGAAAGTCAAAGCTATTAGCCAATTTTAATGCCTGGAGTGCAGCCAAAACATTCATGTATTTAGGAGTGACATTTAAGAAATGAGGCACATGCTAACTCTGACTTTTTCTTGGTTTGACTTAAAAAAAAAGTTATGAAAAAAAAGAAAAAGAAAACAGGCCAATTGTTACTGGCAACATAACATTACTGCACTGATGATTTCTGAATGCAGATTCTCTGCACTAGGATATTTGAAACATCTGAAATTTATTTAGCACCAAAATGCTAAATAAGGGGCCCAATAAATCCACTCAGGAATTGATTCTCTTTTCTTTCTCCACTTCTTTAACTTACAAAAGTCTATTCATTTTATTGTGCTACATCAAAGTGCTGAAATCGCTTACACATATAAGCAAGTTCAAAATCAGCATATACTTGCATTGAGGAGCTTTTTCATGTTGGATATAAAAGATCATAAACAACCTAAGCATGTTCTTCATCTATTTAGTTGCCAGCATTCTATGCAGTAATTTCAATAAAGAACATGATACCATTAATACTGTATCTGTACATAGCCTGATACTAGACTATAATTGATACAATCCAATGTAAGTAACAGATTGGGAGTCCACATGCCTTGGCTCTATGCAAGTATTTTTTCCATATTAACCTGTGAATTTTCCTGTGTTTCAGTTTGGCCTTTGCAAAACGTTGTGACTATCTGCTTTAGAAAGTCTTGTCAGCTGCAAATCCTCAAGTGGAAGACTCCTATGATAGTACAAGGCACTTGTATCTGTATTTCTCAAGTCAAAAATAAAGATTAGGTTTTCCTAAAATTGACACACAGGATAAATTTACGTATGACAGAGCATTTTGGGAGGCCGGGTTGATTTTTGTTACACACCTGAAGGAGAGGCCATTGCAGGGCCTCTTTTCTAACACAGTTTAGGAAGGCAGCTTCCAAAATATAGGATTTCTAAAATCTTTTACTTAAGAAAAAATGTTAAGAGGATTCTCCCCCTTTGCATCTACAGGGGCAATTCCAAGCAGCAGCAAACATTTTCTCCATGAAGGTAAATACATTCCTCACTCAGAAACACAAACCCTCAGGACATGCCCCAGCATCCATTTCTTATCACAGGGGGACTTAGGTACTCAGTACCCATCACTGGTCATATGTGACCAGATAGAGAGAGAGAAGAGCAAGAAGTCAAAGAAACGAAGCCCAGCTACACTGCAGCACTACTTGCTCTAAGATACTGCCTCCCAACAAAAAATAATTAAAAAATTAAAAGATGCTTTAAGCTCTACATTTTAGCTATGTAGTAATGTCACGCTGTCTTATATGATTCAGCATCTACCTTAGGATGATCAAGTGCCTGCTGAGCTTGGCTCTATCCCATGTCTCACACTGACAAAAACATGAACAAATGGACAATTTTGTAACTCTACAGTATACGACAAATGAGCATTTGCAAATTTTGCTCATGAAGACATCTGGTGAGCAACACAGCTTTATTCAGCTTTTTTTCTTTTTTTTTTCCATTTCTGAACTATGCCTTTTAGGCAATGCTTCTGGGATTTTTTCAGAGATTAACAGACCAAGGCTGCAGGTCTTCTGTGGACATGTATTACAATGAACTCAGATAAAATCAGTGTGTACCATGGATGGGAAGCAGACATGGAGTCTGTGAATGTAGTCTTGGACTAAAACCAATTTATTTGGCAGAGTAATAACATAGTCAAAATTAAGGAAGTACCTTCATTTCTTTACAAAATATTCTGGTTCGCTAATATTGCTTGTCTATAGGTTGTATTTCTGGGAACCGTTGGCTTAAACAAAAGCCTTTGTCAGTATTTCTCAGCCTTTGTCACTACAACCACTTCATCAGTCTTAACAAAGCATCATCTCTCTCATCTCAGGGTCAAAAACTGCTTTTCAGCAAGGCCATGCTGTTATTTGTTCTCCAGAATCTCTGAAGAATTACACCTCTAACCAATGCTTTAAAAGTATGATTAGGAGAAATCATGTTAAAAATTGTATATGGAGAACATGCTTATCAGGAAAGCCTTAAATTAGAGGTGAAATGACATCTCACATTCAGGCAGCTGACAAAATGATTCCTGTATCATCATTAGCAAGCCATTTCCACCTCATCACAGAGCATAAATATTTACATAGTATGATGAAAAATTTCTTCAGCAGGAAAATGAGCTGCCACCCACTTATGCAATTCTGTTGCTTGTTTGCAGCATGTATATGACAGACCTTCTTCTGAGAGAGGATTGAGAGGAAAATCTGTTTTCTCCAATCATATAGAATGCAAGGCTAATGGAAAGATGGAATTTAGACTGTGTTCCCAGGAAGAGGAGCAGTGATACAGAAAGGGTATTATTGTTGGGAGGAAAGACTGATTTACTGGGCCACTTCACTTAGAACTCTTTCTACTACTGCAGGAAGAGATATTCATAGCCTCCAAGCAGGTTTATGGAAAATCTGCCTGCTAGAAACTGCCTACAAAATGTTTTTGTTATTGTGGTCTGAGCTGTTTCATTGAATTTTTCCTGACCAAAACCTTAAGGGCTACTTCAAGCTACCTTCAAAAATTAACTGGCTGATAGCAGCATGGCGTCATAATTCTTTTGTCTTTTAGAGTCCTTTCACCTGTACATATCCATAGCCACAATAATATGAGTGTGACATATGACGCCTAAAAATATTTTCCCTTAACTGTTCAGTTCAGAAAAATACTCCCCATTCATTTTTTAAATTCAGATCATAAAGAAACATAAAGTTTTAATAATAATTTTCAGTTATCTTTCCCTATAATGCTTCATTCTGAACACCCATCTAGTAACCACAAATTTATCTGCGGTCAAGTACATCTGCTGAGTTTGGAACAGAGATACCCTGATCAACGCACATTCACATTGAAGGCTGACTTTGTCACTAGGGAATGTTGGCTTTGTCAGCATGGGAATTGCTACCATCCTGAGTCACAGCACTGAAGTATTGTAAAAGAAGTCCCAAGAAAATAGTGCTCCTCAGAAATGTAATTAAAAATGTTTCTGAGAAATATAATGCTGTTAAACATTACAGACAAAGGACATAAAATTTTTTCTCTCACTGGGTATGGAAATCCCCCTTTTATTCTCTCTGGAGTGCTAATAAAGCATTGTCTTATCAGTGTATAACTGCATAGACTACACAGAACTCAACACTAAATATATAATGCATTTGCATTACTCTAGGTATTCTCACGTCCTAACACCCTTCACAAACTCCATACCAGCTGTGATTGCCAAAGCTTCTGTCATTCATAACCCCATCATTTATGCCATCACTCACCCCAAATACAGGTAAGTTCACTCTTGTAAGTTAATTTCAATATAGCAAAGAAAATCAGACGACAATTGTTACTTTTAGGACTAGAATATGAACTCTCCTTCACCTGCCCATTTTACCTCTGTAAGACAGCCTTACCCTCTTTCAGAAAACTTCTTAATGCCATATTTTCAGTAGAATTTGTACTTGGAGCAAGTTACTACGCAGATAGGAGTTAGAGACATTTACGGATACTGATCTGTACTTACAAATTCCGTAATAAAATATAGAAACTTTCCCACCTCAAAGGAAAGCACCATCATTTTTTAAATTATCTTCATGAGAAATGCAGACATTTATCACTGTTGCAAACAGCAGTTTGTTAACCAGGCCAGTGAGAGATGCAATTTGAAGTCAAACCACCTCTTCCCTACTCTGTATGTCCCCCCAGCTTTCTTCAAGCTTTCATTTTTGAGATAATATTTCTTCTGAGCTGTAACATCTAGGGTCATTACCATAACAAGTTCAAATGCAGGCTGTAAGATCTGATGGATGGCAGCAAAGCAATACATACACTTTACAAAGACCTACTGGGGAACTGAATAGAGAAGAGGTGGGCATAAACATCTAACTGGGGAATGTTGGAAGGAAGAAGAAAGCTAGGCAAAAGAGTGTCCTTACGCTACATATGAGGAAAGAAATACTGTAATATAACTACATTTTGTACAACTTTACAGATAGCTGGCAAACAGATGTGTAAGAGGAAGCTAGAAGAGCTGCTTAGCGGAAGATTAAAATGATTCATTATGTGGTACTTCTGCAGGGTTCAGTTTAAAGGGACAGAAATTTATTTTTGCTCTGATTAAACTGAAAGCAGACAAAACATCATTTTAATAGCTCCCTTCAGTACAAAGAGTTATATTTTAATGCTCTTATCCCTGCCAAGCAAAAACTGTTAGTTCTGCAGAACACTGTGAATAAGTGATCTCGCAGAGTGATTGTAAATGAGATACTGGATACCTGGAAAAGTCTTTTTGTACTCTGTAATTTTCCAGGCTACGCAGCATTAGTTCAGCTCTCTGAATAAATGCATTGTTTATGATGATTGAAGTTTTGTGCTAACAGAAAAAAAAAATGACTGCTTTACCTCTCATCCATTAGAACAGCCATTGCAACATATGTTCCTTGTCTTGGATCCCTGCTGAGAGTTTCTCCTAAAGACTCACAGTCTCTCAGCAGTTATGCCTCTTCCAGACGAGTGACCATAAACAGCCAGTCTTCCGAGATAAGCAGGCCGCAGAAAGGAAAAAGGCGACTGTCTTCTCTCTCTGACAGTGAATCGGTAAGGGAGATACACCCATTTTTAATTACAAAGTAATTAATTTTCACACAGAATCCTTCAAATTGGTACATTCTTAAGATGAAATGCATTATGGTGCTTATTACAAGAGCTCCAGAGAATGTAGAGAGACAAAGTGAAATCTAAGCCAGAAGGCTGAAGTATAAAAGCAGAACGTACATCTTCGTACTCTTGATGGTTGGTGACACTGAAGGAAGAGTGGAAATTTAAAAAAAAAAAATTAAAATTAAAGGAATTTGAGAAAGTAAGGGATGTTTTGAGTCAGAGCACTCTTGAAAATCTGCTCATACTTCTAGGGTGTACTTCTCTGATCATAGATTTGCAGTCCAGACACACAAGAATAGAAACTGATAGTCACTAAATAGTTCTCTAGTGAAAGCAAGGTTGTAATGAAACAGATAATGTTTTCTGAAAGTGAAGTGGGATATATTTGGAAACATATTTATCATTACATTTAGACAAATCAGTAAATCCATTACAGAATCATTCTCATCACCTCAACAGCTTGCTGCTGCCAATCTAAATGAAACCCAGTGTTTTGCACAGCAGCGGAAAACAGAAAATATTCAGCATCAAAGCTACCTCTTGCAATCCAAAGTTACCTTACTAAGTAACTAAGCACTTTAGTTACTTAGATACTCTTTACACTCTTAGTTACACTTCAGTTACTCATTGCAATTGTTTTAAATGACATTTCTATGTATATGAAAAGCCAAAATTTTCTTGGTGATTCTTTTTCAACAATAGACTATAATAAAACATGATTTTGTTTGAAAATCTGCAGTGCATCCTCTGGAGGAAAAAAAAAAAGAAAAAAGAAGCTGAATTTTAGATGCAAAAGTCTTGATAGTTCTGACTGTACGTCTCATAGGCAAAGATTTTGTGAAGTCATGCATGGCACAACTTACGTGAAATGTCTTTTATACAATTTCTGTTAATTTTACAATTCCTGTCTAGGTAAACCTGGTTCTCTTGTGGCAAATTGATGGAAATCTAAGGAACCCAGAGTGATTATTTTTCCTGTTTTCATTTTAGGGCTGTACTGACACAGAAACTGATATCCCCAATACACTCTCCAGACTTGCTAGCAGACAGATTTCCTACAAGATGGGTAAAGGCACAACTCAAACTAGTGACATAAGAACCGAATCTAAACTGAAGAGCCTTGATTCTGGGATTTGTGAGAAGGTAATAGACCGTGACATATCTAAATTCTCTGACAACTGGTAGGTTAACAGATCTGCACATTTTACCATAATTAAGCATGAAGGTTCTTGCCAAGACGATGGGGATAACCTACGAGCTAACACAGTAAGTAAAAATTTAAGAGGCTGTGAAAGGTCATCAACTTTTTATTTCCACCCTGGTTCATTATTCAGCTGTCTTTGTTGCACTTCTGACAAGCAATGGTGCTCTTTTAGTAAACTTAGCATCTGAATGGTATGTTGCCTTGTGTTTGGTTTTCAGTATGTATTCAGCAATATTTGTATTTCACTGTCCAAATCACTTGTCCAAGCCTGTTGTCTCACCATTTGCTATCAAAATAACATATATGGTGAGAGATAAAAACCAAGGCTATCTTCAGCATATCACTACTTTTCTGCCAGTCCTCTGTTGTCTCCCCCTTTTTTTAACTATACTTTGAATTTCATGTATGAAAAATATCGTGACATACCTACATGCCATTTATGTCTTTTTTTATCTGTGTTTATTTTTCAGACAGCTGTAGATGCTGATGACATGTCCACGGTGGAACTGAATGTCACAGCGTATACTGCTACACCTACTGTAAGAATTATTATTTTAATATTTGGCATGGGTCTAACTAACCAAGGGAACAAAACATAGTGACAACCCAGTCTACCCCCAGCAGAATACAGAAAATATGATCAAAAAGTGTAGATCATTGCTGAAACTAAGCAGAAGGAGAAAACATGTACCACAATGTTCTCCTTAAGTCCCATTTCTTCAAGGAACTTGAATACATTCTTTCATTCAGTAGGTCTTATGATGAGATCTGTCATTCCTTAGTGAAGCATGGAAGCATTAATTTTGTGCCATCTTTATACAAATAATATGCAAAGTAAGCTGAGAGAGCCATTCTGATGACTGTACCTCTGAGGCAGCCGTAGTCTTGCAGCAAGTACTGCTGAACAAAGTGACATGTTCAACTATTTAATGTTGTAGCAGCAAGCGTCTAAAAAATGCAACTTGGAGGAAATCAAGGCAAGCTTTTGAAACATGCCATATTACCTATTCAGTAGGATATTTTGTTACTGTCTGTTTCTTCTTCCATGTAAGGAAGCTACAGAATACTGGTAAAATTTTTTTTTGGACATCTGCCACAAGTGAAGTCAACTTGCCTTAGTTCTTGACAGAAGACAGGGAAATAAAAGAAAAGTTGACAGATGTAAACAAGCCAAATTTTTCATTACAGTATTAAGCTAAATGTAATATAAAAATCTTAAATTATACCTTATTGCTATCAGTGATCCCTACCAGCTACTGCTATCTTCATCCTAACACTCATTTTTTGGTCCAGTGAAAGTGAGAGATAACATTGCTATTGACAAAAAACGATAATTAATCTCTTCCTCAATTCCTCTTTTCACTTCATTCTCTAGTTTGCTTTCCCCTTCAACCATCCATGCTGCTATCACTACATTTCACACCACCTGTTGCCCCAGAGAACCTAAATAGTCCCTCTTTATGGAGGGACTCCTTACTTACTTGAATTCATAGTCTGTCTGAGCATACTCACAGCACTTCAGTTTGTAGTCAAATGTGCTGCCATTAGCTTGGTCTTTCATCAGAGCAGACCAGCTCTTAAACAGAAAATGAAAAGTCCATGCTTTAGCATGTTAACTTGTTAAACATTTTTTTTCCTCATAAGTTGTTCATGAAATACTATATAAATATGCAGACCTACTTTTTTCTCCATCTTTGTTTTTTAGTTAGTGATGCAGATTGGCAAAGTGCTTATCTAAATATATGCCACTTTTTCATAGATGATGCAACCTGATCTCCTTGTAGATATTTATGATGTTAGTATCTTTTAAATCCTTGCACCCTTTAGAGAGATGAAAGCCTGAATGGTATCGGACAAAGAAAAAGACAGTCTCACTGTGTACCACCTGCAGCCCAGATATCCAGCATCACAATAACATACAGCAATGTCCAAGGAGTAGAGCTTCCTTCTGGATACCACTCTGGTTTCCTGTACCCTAAGATCAACAGCCACAAGCAAAACAAGAAGTCCAACAGCCTAGTGAGTGGTGCAAGCCAAAATGTCACCTTAGACAATACCTCTAGAACAACTACAGACCAACCGAATCCAGACTACCTTCCTACATTGCTCTGAAATGCTCCTACAAAGAAACAATACAAGACACGCCAGGATAAAAGCAAGAGGAGTAAGCTTTTCAGCATCAGAACTTTCTCCAGTGGATCACTTCTTGATCTGAGTCACACTATAATTTTATTGTTTCTTTTTTGTGTAGTTTATGAAACAATTTCTTTCACATGGATTATACTGTTCTCAGGTATATCCCACCACTGCATGGGTCTTACCTGTAAGCCTCCTAGGATTAACTTGAGAGAAAAGGGAAATATGAGATTAGAATCTGGCCATTGTTCACCTAGCGTAGTTTAAATTCAAAGCTATTACAGAGCTAAAGCTGAGAGGTTTGGGAAAAAATGTATGTTACTTCTTGAAGATGGTTTCTTCATTATTGTGAAGTTCCTCAACCAAATGAAAACTTAAACACACAGTCAGTGCTCCCTTCTACAATCAATGACATACTTTACCTCATTTTCTTCTACAATCCAATTGAAAGGCAATGCACTTGAGCAGGAATTTGAAGGCTCAGATCTTGATTTTCATTTCTGAGATTCTGGGGAAAGAGAAAGGAGTAACACTGAGGATGGTGCTATAGTCCTTTCCATACTTGGCTTCTTTTTCCAACAGTCACTTAAGGGACCAGTTTAACCCACTCTTAGCTATCCTCCTCAGAGTGATGAGAAAGTATTAGGAATCTCCTTCCTACTTTCCTTTAGCAGGTTTCATGAAAAGAATGCAGAATTCAAAGCTATTTTTGTACTGAAATGTCTTAAGGGTATCAATACATCTGCCTTCTGATACTTCAAAGTGGTTTACCTTTAGACGTGCTTTTTTAAAGTGAATCTTAGGAGGACAAGGCTTAGTTACTTAGAAATAGTTGCTCGAGAGATATGTGGAATTCACATCATCCTCATTTCAGCATTTTCATTTTTCTCTTCTCTAAACAGCAGTATTCTTATAGCCAAGTTTTTTCCCCATGGTGACTTCACCTGTGAGTTTGTATTTATTTCCTCTGAAATCAAAAGAGTTCTGTGAAACAGTGTTTTTCTGCTTCTCCTCAGTGCTCCTTCTAGTGTATGAGAATAAATGGACAAAATTCATCTGCAATCCATAGCACTCTACATCACAAGCGTTATGAGGCACAGGGGAGATATATACCTTCTGAGCCAAAAGGCACAGGGCACAAAGAGCTATTGAAACAGTTCTTTGCCATGAGCCCTTTAGTAGTTAGTTCTCCCTTTGGTTACAATAATGGAAAGAGCCCAGCAAGTCATTTTGCCTTAAGTAAATCAGTTCTTCCAATGTTACATCAGAAAAAGCCATAAGATCAATAGAAGTGTAACCAGCTTATTCCTTTGAGGGGAAAAAAGTAACTAGTGGGTTCTAGAAGATCTGGGGCATTGTTTTGAAGGAAAATTTTGGAAATTTACTACAAACTGAGTTTTATTAAAAGCAAGGTTATTAAAACTAAAAATGGAGGTGGTAACAACTTCTGCAGTGGCCAAATGTTAGCTCATGAAAAAGTGGGACATTCAGGCTGGTAATAAACTGCCAAAAGAAACAAACTGTTCAAAATCCAGAATGCTTTTATGTAAATAAAAACACAGGCATTAGAGATGGAAAGGAGTTATTACAGTTCCTCCCTTCACCTACCACAACCGGATATTGTCTCCAGGCAGAGGACAATATTAAACTGAAAATACATACAGCTGGCAATAAAGAGAGAGAGAAAACATATAATCTTCAAACAGGAAGAATGTTTAAAGATATTCATCAAGGCTAAGGGATTTTATTATAAGTTATTGCTTAGGCATTTAAAATTATTTTTAAAACCATGAAGAACACAATTCTTCCCATCCTTTGTCATGAAGGCCATTCACACAAGCAGAAATTTGGAAGAAATGCTAGAGAACGCTGCCCATTTCATATGGGTCACAAAAGGCTGTACCTGTCAAGAAAATAGGTCAAAACTCACACATGCTCTTTCACATGTTAATAAGAAGTGTGTGGTATGTGTCATTAAGAGCTAGACCCTTTGCTCTTCTCATGATTTTCTTCCCAAGTAGGATTCTTGAAGACTATACTCCACACACTTCTGCATTCCCTTCTACTTTTAGAGGATATAAAAAGAATACTTCCATGGCTAGAAAAGCCATACGAATCCACAGCATGCTGTTCTCTACATCCTTCAACTCCAACATGTACTAGAGATTAGTTTGTATCTATAAAAAGAACTACAGCTGTTCGTGCTTGTCTACTTACTGGAGGCTTGAAAAGCCTATATTAATTAGGGAGAATTTATTTGGGAGCACTTCAAAAGTCTTGTGTGTACTCCTGGTGCAACTAACAGCTTTGCCTTCCCTTCGCCTCTACTGAGACTGTAATAATCATTCAGGGGACAGCCTACAAAATTCATTTCACCCAAGTATCTCTCCAAGTGATTCCCACTATAATCCCAGTGTCATTTGTAATAAATCATTATTAGTTCGTATTCCATCTCATTTTAGCAGCTCTATTTGTGTCCTGTATCCTCCACTTGGCAACCATTCTTTCTGCTTTGCTGTCTCTTTACACCATTTAACACAGATGACTGGATTAAAATAATTCAGAACTGAGATGATTCACGTTTCAGTTAGAGTCAACTGTACAGCCTGTTCTGCACTGGGAAGACTGCCTGTAGTTTGGGTATGTTCCAGTGACTTGGGGGTGTGAAAGGACTACCGCAAACTGAGGTTCTTCTCTTTGGCCTTTTGTACCACAGCAGCTGTTCATAGAGCAGCCTGCTGGCAAAGGTAATAGCAAACAGTGTTCTGATTTAACAGACAAGCTCTTCATCTCCATGGGCTTAAGCTCTAATTGAGACTTTGGTCAACAAGTGAAAATGTTTGATCACCCAAGCAGTTCTGCAAAACTGAGCAGCAACTGGTCACTATTTGTGGTCCCGCAAAGAAGGTGCCCAAAGCCAGTGTAATGAAAGGCTACTGCAGGTCAAGATTGAAATACTGTGTAAGGCAGCAGTCGCAAATTGCCAGCCTTTCAAATTTTCATGTACTGCCAGGGATCTTAGTTGCTATGTTTTGCAGTTTACAGCCTCATTTTCCATACTTTTGGAAACTGTTATGCATCCAGCACTGGACTAGAAAGTGTCATCATAGCACATGGCATTGATTAAATTTTCACACATTCTCAGGTAAGACAGAGTAGCAAACAGTCTTTTTCTTGAAGTCATATTCAAAAGCAACAGCAGTCTTGACATTCAGCAAAAAACAAAGGTACCTCCAATGCTGTATGGGTGTTTCTATAGCTCTTCAGGATATAACATGGGTAAGACACATGCACTCCATTTTCCTCAGTGTGACTGTGCCATTCTTCCCTTAGGCCATTCCAAGAGGTGCTGCAATGTGGCACTCATCCTGTGATCCCTCAGTAAAAGATATCACCATCTCAGTAACTCTGACAGGGCATCTGTCTCTGCTTCTGAAACCACCATTTGCACAAGGCTCTATTGACAGACGGTCCTTATCTGCAAAGCAATGTTAGTATCAGACAATGGGATTTCAGTGGCTGAGCAACAGGTATCTCAGTTCAAACACTTGTGCTTGTAGCCTTGCAGTTGTTAAAGTCATAGCAATGTGAGGAGTTCCATGCTATAAATAGGTTTATACAAAAGCAGTCTTACAACAAAGAAGTAAATTATTAGTACCATCAACCATAGCAACCCTACACATGGGCCATAATCCCATACACTAAATGTTTCATGCAGAACAAAAAGAATACTATACCTTCCTTACCTCCATCAAATTTATAGCCTAAACACAAACTCCATAGCTGTCCAGGTTTCTATGTTGTCCTATTTACATCCCTTCTAAGGACAGTAGACCATACACATCATCAGTATAAGCTTAATAAAGCCAGAAAAGTTTCTATAGAACAAATCTAGCTTAAGAGCCTAAAATAAAGCACAAACAGC